>JASDQU010235951.1:1746-17060 GCA_032191745.1 Picea mariana
TTCAAGTACAAGATGATTCAAAATGAAAATGTCTCCTTGGTATATATAGGAGACTAGGAGGTATAATTACAACTAATGGCCTAAAGCCGACATAAATAAAATAACATTACTAATATAATATGCCCCAATTAAGGGGTAATGAGCCAATATTAGGGATTAACACGTCCACCATCCCAAACCTTGAAGTACATGTTGGAATATGCTTTACTCTTGGTAAATCCCAAGCTCATCAGGAAGATATCAATTCTACTGTACCATGATCTGGGTACTTTCTTTAATCTATACAAAGATTTCTTCAATCTGCACGTGTCTGATTGTCATGTGTCTCGAAACCTTGTGGCTACTCCACATACACTTCCTCTTCTATTACACCATTTAGAAAAGTTGTCTTCATGTCCATATGATGTACCTTCCACTTCTTTACTGTAGCTATCGAAAGTATAGATCTAATTGAAGTGTATCTTTCCACAGGAGAAAATGTCTCCTCATAATCTATTCCTTCTTTATGGGAGAAACCACGTGCCATAAACCTTGCCTTCTACTTCTTGATACTTCCATTTGTTGAATAATTTGTTTTGTAAATCCACTTGGAACTTACCATTGTCTTCTCTTTTGATCTCATAACCACATCCCAAATATCATTCTTTACAATGAACTGGTACTCTTCAAACATGGAATACTTCCATTCTTTCTTCTTTTCAGCCTCTTCATAACTGGTAGGCTCAACATCAATAATATCACTTAGCAATGCCACATAACTAGAGTATTTTCGTGGCCTCTTGCTTTCTCTGAAGGATCCATCTGGATCACCATACTTCTATACATCTTGAATAATTTCCTAATCCCAAGCTGGTCTTCTCTTCTTGGTATTCATATTTTAGGATGAATCTGCAAGTATCTGTGGTTCTTCCATATCATGATCTTCTAATAAAACATCATCACCTGCATATGTATATGTAACTCTGGGAGCTTCAGGCTCCTCATCATGAATCTCATTTGAATGATTTTGTCTCGATCTACTAAAAGTTGTATCATCATCAAAGGTGACATCTTTTCTAGTCTCAATATGATGGTGACCAGGGATGTAAACTCGGTATGAATTCAATGTCTCATTGTATCCAACAAATATGCCCTTCTTTCTTGAAGGGTCCAAATCCAATCTCTTGTCCTTGGGGACATGTACATATACTGGACAACCAAATATCCTCATGTGGTTGACCTATGTATTTTCACCTAAAAACATTTCTTCCAGTGTCTTGTTCCCAAGTACTCTATGAGGACTTCTATTCTACACATATATAATGATCCTGACTACTTTTTCCCACAGATGCATTGGTAAGTCTTGATCATGAATCATGTCCATCACTAATTGCATGATTTCATGGTTCTTTCTTTTTGTCACACCATTCTACTGAGGATTGTAAGTAGTAGAGATCTCCCTTTTAATCCCAACTTCCTTGCAGAATTCCTTGAATTCATCTGATGTGAATTCTCCTCCATCATCTGAACTTAATATCTTTATCTTTTTTTCAGACAAGTTTTCAACAAGTGCCTTGAACTCTTTGAAATTGTTGAACACTTCACTTTTATCCTTCAAAAAATAAATCCAAGTTTTATGTGAGAAATCATCAGTAAATGAAACATAGTATACATACATGCTAAGTGAAGTCGTTGACATTGGTCCACACATGACTGAATGTATAATGTCCAAGGCTCCCTTGGATTTTCTATCACTACTTGGAAATGGTTTCTTCATGTTCTTTCCTTGTGCATATCCCTTGCATAGTCCTTCATGGTCCACTTGGATTTATGGAAAACCTATCACCATCTTGCTCACAATTGGTAGGGATTTGTAATGTATATGAGAAAACCTTCTATTCCATAGCTCACTTGGAGTAATTGTATTGTGTACTAGTGATGAAACTGAATGTCACTTTAACTTGTATAAGCCTCCTTCTTGGACACCAATCATTACAACATCATCAATAGATTTTCCTCTCGGCCACATGAGGACTTCACCATCAATGAAAGCAACTTTGAATCCTTTCTCATCTAAAGTTGAGATAGAAAGGAGATTCTTCTTCAAACTAGGTACATACAACACATCCTTCATCTTCATAGGTTTTTCAGAGTCTAACTTGTAGGATGCTTCTCCTACTCCTCTAATGGGATACTGATAGTCATCACCAAGCTTCAACTTGTGAGGTGAATCTTTCTAAACTAAATATGAGAGAGATTCCTTGTAACCAGTCATGTTCTTAGAAGAACGACTATCAATAATCCATGTGCCACTTCCATGAGCGACTGTACCTGTAAGATTTGAGATCAATACATATTCTTCTCTTGATTCTTCTTCCTTAATTTTTTCATGATCAAGTTCATCATCTTCTGCGGCATGAGCATGATGTATTTTATACTTTCCTTTTCTGACCTGACCTTTAGAGTTGGGACAATTTATGGCAATGTGTCCCATCTTCTGACAAATGAAGCATTTGTAATTTGAGAAATCCTTCTTAAACTTGTGAGTGTTTTGTAATCCATGAGGCTTCTTTTGTGAATGAAATTCCTTCTTGCTCTTTCTTTTCTAGTATTTGCTGCTAGGTCTTGATTTTCTTCATCACCTAGTTTCTCTTCTCTTGCTGCCAATCTAGCTTCTTCCTCGGTACAATACTCCCATAATCTGCTAAACCTTGTTAGCTTTCTCCTTGAACATAAACCCTAAATGAATGATTTCCAAGATCCGAGGAGACCATTCAATGTAGTCATCACCAACTCGACTTCTTCGATTTTGTCTCCAAGGCTTCTAGTTGTTCTTTGATATGAGACACCTTTGTGAAGTATGATTGGGTAGTTTTTGAACTCCACATCTTCACATTCTTGAGTTCTGTCTTTAAGGTCATCTTCTGGTTGATATTCTTGCCTTCATATAATCGAGATAAGGCATCAAATATTTGCTTGGGAGTTGTCAATGATGAGACATGGGGGATCAAATGATCCTTGATAGAATCAACAATGATTCTCTTTTCCTTGACTAGGTTCCTTTTGTACTTTTCTTTGGCCTCATCTTCATCTGGTTCTAGAACTTCTTCGTTGACGAAATCTTCGAGATCATTCTCTTCTAGGATGAGCATTACTATGTACTTCCATGCTTAGAAGTTATTGACACCTTCAAGCTTCTCATCAAGCTTGGTACTGGGATCCATCCTTCCCTTGAACAACAATACAATGAGAAAAATAAAAACTTTTCAAGAAAAGGTTTTGTACTTACCAAAGAGTGCTATGCCAAGGTGACCAATTCCATCTTCAATCTGCAGCTGCCAAGACATCTTGAACTAGGGTTTGTGAGGAAACCTTGATTTTTCAAAATGTGAATTTTGAAATTCTTCTCTGAGGGAAAGGTGTGTCCTCCTTAGGAAAACTTCTTGGTAGCCTTACTTTGACCAATGTTGTCCAGAAAATGGGTGAAATCACCTTCTAGGGTTTTGTGCAGTTGCAACATCTGCAACACCAGTTGAAGTTTTCAAAACTTCGAAAAACTGAGAATCTAAACCCTAGGAAATATGTGCTAGGGTTAGGAGAGTCTTCTTATGGTCTCAACTTCCCCAACGAGATCTTCTAAATTGTGCAAATGGCTTCTTTCAGGCCCTCTCCGATATCATGTTAAATTTCTTCTTAAGCAGTTAAGTTTGTTCAACATTCTTTTAGACTATTAAAACAATAACTACATGCATAAGGATCATTGAAAGAAAGACATCCACAGTCTACACTAGATTTATCCTGGGAAACCAACTTGGGGGAAAAAACCCAACAAAGCTTCTTCAATATAGATTCTTCAACAGGTAGATTGTCTCTCAAGAGAGATCTCACCAAAATAGAAGATAAACCAAAAACCCTAACTAGAATAAGATATTGCACCACCAGACCAAGATAGTCATCCAACAGATAACCAAAACCCTTCACTAGAACACCCTTCCTCTGTAATTGTGTCTCCTCCTCGGACTTGCGCACTTTTCTTTGTGAGAGAGCTTGTTGTCTGTGTTCTCCAAGTGAGGTGCCTAGCCTCTTATAAATACAGGTTGAGCAGCCCAGAATTAAGTCAGGGCCGACCTGTCCACTTTATCCTTGTAATTTACAATTGACTTTGTCAAAGCACAATAGGACTGAGTTAACAAATAATATAATATTTTTCTTTAAGGTTTTGTCTTAATCTAATACAATAAGAATATAATAAAAATATCTTTCGAAACTACTCAAATTTCGACATAAACGTTAAAATACAACTTCTTCATTGTTGAAATAAAACTTTGATAATAGAACTTTATTGATACATGAAACATAAATTAGGGCAAGGTCACAAACAACATTCATATCTTACAAGAAGCATAACCAAATGAACTTATAATGAATTCCCCTAAGTCCATTATGTGCGTTGAGTTGTAATAACTTTATGATATAAAACTTGTAAATTCTTGATACAAATTCCTAGTGTACACTCCAAGGCCAAGGTTTGACTAAATAATGGTTAAAATCATAGGTACTCATTTGCTTTTAATGTGATTTGTTATATTTCTATGAGAATAATTACCACGGTACACTTTATGTTATCTTTGGAAAATTGCGTATATGATAATGATTACCATGGTACACTTTATGTTATCTTTGGAAAATTGTGTAAAAAGAAAAGATGAAATATAATGAAAAAACCACACAAAAATTACTAAAGGGCACAAGGGGATATGATCACATGAGAGGGAAAGAAAATGGGTAAAGGGATTTAAATAAATAAAACAAGGCTACTGAGTAGCACAATCCCTGCCAAATTGGGTTGTACCTTTAATCTTGTTGAGTTGTAGAGGCAGTGTCACTGGAGCATACAATACTAATGACAAAGATGACAATTACTGTTCTCTCAGTTATTTTTATGTATAATTAATTTGTCACTGTCACTGCAACATACAATACCAATGACAAAAATGACAATTACTGTGCTCTCAGTTCTTTTCATGTATAATTTTTTTTTTTCCAACTTCTGTTATGATTATACATTTGCTATGTTCATAATCTTCCAAATATTTTTGATGGGCAGACAGTGGCCAGACTGGGAAGACCACGGCTCATATTATGCGATGGTATCGTTTAATATGGGAAGACAACAGATTATATAGTTTCCATGAAAACACAGGTAGAGGTACTGCAATCTTTAGTGAATAATTCTCATGAGCATAGCCAAAACCCAGTTTGAATTTTTGTTGTCTGCGTTTAGAAATTCTGGTTTTCTTCAAATTATAGCCCTTGGAGATCTATTGGGATATATATTGAATTTTATTTGAAGCTGAGAATGCATTCAAACAACCATTCTTTAATACCCACGTCTGTAGCAGCTTGCTGGTCATCCATTCAAGAAAACATATCTATGTGGATTTGATTAACCAGGACCCGGGGACAATTAGGTTCTATCTTTGTTGCAGTGTAAGCAGTAAAACATGGCTTAATTTGTACAGGTATACAGGCTTGGACGCCATATCATTTCTTTTACTTTTTATTTTTGCTTGCCACTGTTACAATTATCTTTAGACTTCATCTTTCATTTTCCTTCCGAGGCAAAATGCATGAAAAGGCATTTGGTTTTGCTCCATGTGTCATAGCCTACACCCACTAGACTACCCTAGCCTACATACAATTGTTGCTTGTATTGCTGCCCGTGATGGTTTTCCATCCAATTCAGAGGATGTTTTTTACTCATGGTGCAAGTCCTGGAGTACAATAGACTAAAGCTATGATGATGAACTCTCATGCCTCACTCTTGTTTTGTTTGATCTGAGAATATAATTAGTTTTGAATACATGCAGACTTACTGTTCATTGTTTATTGGATGTGTCATTGTCAAGTTCATTCATATGCAACTGCTTATAAGGTCAGAGAAGGAAAATGATATATATCAAATTATCTTGACAAATCTAAAGAAACTGCTCCAGAAGGTTTTCATTCATATGCAATTGCTTATAAGGTCAAAGAAGGAAAATGATATATATCAAATTATCTTGACAAATCTAAAGAAACTACTCTAGAAGGTTAAGTACATAAACATTATTTGAAATAGATTGTGTACAAATTGAATTGAATTAATGTGCATGGGATGTGGAACTCTGTGTATAAGGTCAGAGAAGGAAAATGATATATGTCAAATTATCTTGAAAACTCTAAAGAAATTGCTCCAGAAGGTTAAGTACATAAATATTATCTGAAACAGACTGTGTACAAATTGAATTGAATTAACGTGTGTGGGATGTGGAACTGCGTGTGTACTTGTTGTTGTATGGTTATGTATATTCACTGCTTGTGGTGGATTTGCTACTCCTGGATAAGGAAATGCTAGTGCTGGTTGAGGAAACGCTTAACCAATCTTGAATCAATTGCTTATCTGTACTTTCTCCTGTGCAGTGAGTAGGGTGGTATGGGTTCTTGACAGAAGGAAAAAAGAAAAGTCTTTCCATTTGTTCCAGTGTGGTTTTATGGCTTTGTTCCTACAATATTATTGAATAGTGAGTATTGAATATTGATTATTGAGGCCCTAGGCGGTGGGTGGAGGTGGTGGCCTTATTTCTTTGACTCCCTGACATTGAAATTTTATTGAAATTCGGGTATGCAGTGGGAAGAAGTGTTAATGTGACAAACATTAATGTTAATGCAATGCCAGTAACAAAGGATAAGGATAAAAAACTTATAATTTACGAAAACTTAGGGTAACGTAAAATGCCAAGAATGAAAAAAAATGCATATCATAAATCATGAAAAAGTGCATATCCCAAATCATAACATCATAACAAAAAAAGAAAAGTTAGGAGAGTCAATGAAAAAACATACATCGGGAGGAGCTAAGCCTGTAATAAGAGTTCAAAATGTTATAACCAATAGAATCCTAAACAAATAATTTTTTGTAAAATATTTAATAAGAGAAATTACAAACTATCTTAAAAAGTTAGGAATATGATCTATCTATTAAAAGTCAAACATGAAGTAATAGGCAGTCAACGTGGAATCAAATGCTAGAGTCCCTCCTTGCCTTCGGCACAGACTAATAATGATGCCATGCATCTCATCACCAACTCCCCACCTTTTATGGAGAGCAATCATTGAATACAAGTTTAAAAGGCATGATAACTTAACATTGACATAAAGTTTGACTGAAAGGCTCGATTGAGGTGATTTAAAAGCCATTGGAAAGGTTAAAGAGAGGAAAATATAGTGGTAAAATGGTATGGATAATTTGGAACATTTGGGACACATATTGTGAATATAGTGAAGTTAGAAGTTGAGTGTTTTGACTATACCCCAATAGTTACAACAAGAATTGATGGTAGTGCCTTATTTTAGAGGACATAAAGATACGATTGATCCTATGTAATGGTTTAATATTTCAAAGGAAATATTTGGAACTCTTTCTCCTACATATAAATGGTTTCAAGGTAAAATTAAAGAGTGGTGGTGGAGTTTTGATAGAGATACCATATACTCCACACAGGAAGAATTTGAAAACATATTCTCAAATAGATGGATAAAATAAACAAATATTAAGAACATGGATATTAAAAAATCAAGGATGAATTGAGGAAAATAGAGCTCAAGGAGAAGGGTGATGACTTATCTAAGATGCAATCCCTTAATGAACCACTCATTTAGGATATTAAGAACTTAAAAAAACAAATGTAAGAAGGATAAGGATGATTCAAAGGTAGAATTCAAAAAGAAGGATGAATAAATTTTTGTATTACAAAACCATAATGAAACACTATATGAAGAGGTTAAGATATTGAAATAAGAAAATAACATTGCCAAAATTAGGAAAAAATGAAATATTATAGATGAAGAAACTATGAAAAGACTCGAAAAAGAGATTTGCAAGAAGATTAGAAGCCCTAAATACAAAAGATAACAAATTAGAAATGTAGCCTAAAATTCATGACATATGCAAGAATACGATGGATAACATCACATTGCAACTTCCAAAGGAGAAGGGTAGAAGATTCAAGAAGGTGGTGATAAAATATTTGAAGAAGTCGAGATTCAATTAGAGGATATACATATCAAATATGGTGGCATTATCTTAAACGAAAGAGTACTAAAATTTTATCAAGCATAGAGGATGGAACATGCTAGTGTACCATCTAACACAAAGATTGATGCTAATGAATATGGATAATAAAGGAAAACCATCAAATTGGAACCATATCAACACCTTCATTACCAAGAAAGTTGGAAATAAAGATAAGAAGACCAACATCATCATTACCAAGGAAGAAGATAGAAAAATCAACAATAATAATGGAATAGGGCATCAAGGAACAATTATTTGACATGAAATTATCACATATAAAGAACTACAACAAATTGGGAAACTACACCAATGTAAGGAATCAAAGGAAATAAATTGATCAAGGATCGAAACCAAAAAGAATTGAATATGGATGGATGGATAATCATCATTGGTAGCAAGAGAGCATGAGTATAATGAATTCCTATTACTTGCTTTCCTCACATGTAAAACACTTAGCTACAAAGATTTGAGGACAAATATTTTTGAAGGGAGGTACTATGTTATGACCCTATTGGGGTATATATCGAGTTTATTGCATATATAATGGGGATAAATATGCATGTAGAAGGGTTCAACCTAATGGGGGGACCACATGTGCAACAAGAAAGAATATGTCTATATAGAGGTCAATATATGAATTTTAATGGACATCAACATATGATTTTGGATATATGGATGTACTTGGGTTATTTGGAGGAGGTTTTCCTAGTTAATATGGGGTTACTATGTAACTCATATCCATTGTCAATTTGGGAGTTGTGCTCCATGCTCATTTTTGGTGTAATGTAATGTGTGAATTCTAGTTTATCATGCTATTTCAATTGTTTGGTCCATAACAAATTGTTGAAGAAATGCATGATAGAGAAGTATAATTTTAGACATATTGACATGTGCGCCAATATTGAAGATTGCAGATCTAGATGGAGATTTTGTGGTGTGCACTGATGCATGCAAGGAAGAGATTGGTTGAGTCATCACACAAAAAGATCACGTGGTATGCTATGAGTCTCGAAAATTAAAGGGATATGAAAGGAATTATGCTACCCATGATTTGGAATTAACAATCATTGTTCATGCATTAAAAATGTGGAGAAATTACCTCACGGGGAGGAAATTTGAGCTAAGGACAAACCACTAGGGTATGAAACATTTTTTTGGACAACCAACATTAAATTCCATACAAACTAGGTGGCTATAATTCCGTAGTGAATATAAATTTGAAATTAAATATATCAAGGGAAAATAGAATCAAGTGGATGATGCACTCAATAGGATAACACATGAGATGCATATGAAACCATTAACATGTACATGACTGATCTAAAAGAAAAAATTATCGCAACAACAAATTAAGATCAACATTAACTGAAAATAAAAGAAACATTACAACAAGGAAATTTACAGCGGAAATTTAAAGATTTTGAGTTAAGAGAAGATGGAATTCTCATGTACACATGAAGAGAATATGAGTCGAATTCCAATGAGTTGAAAAATGCAGCAATGAGGAAAATGAATAATGTTCCATACATTGGGAACCTAGGATATCATAAATCAATTGTAGCTGTAAGAAGCCAATACTTTTGGCCAGGAATGAAGAGAAGTGGCTAATTGAGAGCACTAAAATATGTTGATCGAAATACAACTATCTTGGGGCTTCATTTAACTATCAACCTAGGGTTCTTTTTGAAAATTGTGAGACATAAATGCTATTTGCATGGAATCAAGAATTTCTATATTCACTAGTTTATCTTGATTTAATATGAATGTCTATTAAAACCAAACTTTGCAATTCAAAATCAAATAAAAGAACTACTTTGATTATTTCAGTCTGAATGTTGTCTAACCTGTTCATGGGTTTTTAAGGTTCCCAATAATTCTCTAGGAGCGAGACTTGAAATTATAATTATTTCATTCAATATTTTAATTCTATTTTGCATAAATAAACATCAAATAAAGTAAAGAAGCAATCGGGTAGCTACCATCTAAAACATGTACATACAACAAATGAAATTTGCAATTTAAAAATAAAATAGAGTATATATATTGAAGAATATAGTATATAACTAAATAGATAAATTATAAATCTATCTATGAAAAATGAATAGAAAGTACCTCATTGAAGTGGTCCCTCTGTCAACTAGGTACAACAAAAAGACAACTGCTACAACACTACAATTTATTCACAACTTCGAACTGAAACTAGAAGATAATATTTATATATTAAAGAAATTCCAAGTGTGATTGGAAAATGCTTATTACATCACTCACACACTTCAAAATATCATTTTACTTTCTCTTTTATGGTTGTCTAAGATGTTGGCGATGGAAGTCGCTCCTGGATTGCTAGCAGGAGCAGAGCCCGACACCCATCATTTTTATGTCACGGTTTGTTTATAGATGGGGTGACCAAATGGAAGCCAACTCAAAACGATATCATTCCAACTTCAAAACTAGGTCAGGCATGCATAGGTGAGTGAGGTCTTATATAAACTTCAGACAGTGAGTGTAGTAAAGGGTGAACAGGCGGAAGACTTATATGGGAAGAGCGCGAAGGTCTATTATAAATGACAGGTTCCTAACAGAATGTAGAAGAAGGCATCCAAACGCAAGGTGCTCTTGCACTTAAATACAGAAAACTAGAGAATACAATAATGCAACGATAAATCATTTATCATAACAGAACTACAATAATTCGCGCGACTCAGTCGATCATGAACTCTCTAAGCATGAGAGGAAAATTAGATGGAGCGAGAAAAACTGTCTGTCATAAAACAAGATATCTCAAATGCAAATGCATATCCCACAAAATAGGATGTCTGTTAAACTTTATAGTAGGGAGCTCTGCTCTACCATCGATGCTTACAAAATACAACAACTGAGTCTATATACTCAGAAAAATTCACCCCAACGAGGCGCACCCAGTCATCCAAGGCTCGGTGTCTTTTCAGTCAAACTCGTACTGAAATCCTTCTTCAAGCGCCACCTTAATTGCGCATGGCTCCTGTAAGGAGGGTAGCTGAGCCATTAAGTGTTGGGCTAATGTGCGCAAACTTCTCTGTCGAGTTGAAGACTTTGGCATGGCGTCTTTGAAGAACTGGGTACACAGGACCCTCTCGAGTGGACCGCTTGCCAGACCTTCCATTCCTTATACTTAATGCATGAGGAGAGGTTTCACCCACCCATTCTCACCTTTATTTACTCCAAGCGAAGGCTGGGAGCGGGATCGTATCAGATGGTACCTGGAGATCGAGATGATCCTTTTGGCGACTGGACTCGGTGCCTCTAGACCCTTTTAGTACAGCTCCTTTCTTTCCCAAGTGACTATGGGATGTGACCCTGTGCTTATTCCCAAAGCGCTTTTGGCATTCGCGAATGGAAAGAGTTAATCCTTGCTGATTGAAGTTGCGAGGGGCGAGGAGGCGAGGAGCCTAATCGCGCACCACGTGTCCCTCTTTGATGGACGGTTCTGATCACCTCGGCAAGATTGTGGGCCTGAGTCTAGGATGCCCTCAGCACTTCGCGTCTCACGGCTGGGAGGAGGCTGGTCCTCGATTTTCAAAGTTGCGAGGGGCGAGGAGGCGAGGAGCCTAATTGCGCACCAGGTGTCCCTCTTTGATGGATGGTTCTGATCACCTCGACAAGACTGTGGGCTCGAGTCTCGAATTCCCTCGGCACTTCGCGTCTCGCGTCTGGGAGGAGGATGGTCCTCGATTTTCAAAGTTGCGAGGGGTGAGGAGGCGAGGATCCTAATCGTGCACCACGTGTCCCTCTTTGATGGACGGTTCTGATTACCTCGACAAGACTGTGGGCCCGAGTCCTGGATGCCCTCGGCACTTCGCGTCTCGCGGCTGGGAGGAGGCTGGTCCTCGATTTTCAAAGTTGCGAGGGGCGAGGAGGTGAGGAGCCTAATCGTGCACCACATGTCCCTCTTTGATGGACGGTTCTGATTACCTCGGAAAGACTGTGGTCCCGTTTTACTATCGGTGCCTTCCACACGTAACCATCGGCTAATGCTTAAGTGCTGGCGCCTCTCGCAACTCGCTATCTCGCGCAACCAAAGGATATGGTCCGCCCTCCGAACTCACGAACCCCGAGTTCAAGAAATGAACCCACGCATCAACTGATCGCGATCAACGGCCCTCGCTACATTGCGAGTTCTCCACAGAGACTTCTGACCGTTCTCCTCTTTGAAAACTTCTGCGCTATACTTGGCGTGACTCGGTTGAGTGCAATTACCCACCGACCATTGATCTGCTTCGCAAAATAGACCTTGGATGCTGCCGACGATACTTTTCTCGCTCGCTTGACCTGCTACTTGAAAAAAATAGGGATTCTCCCGTGCTGCGCTTAAGCATTTCGTGCAACTTGCAGACCCGAATTCTCTCGAACCCATGACAAGAATTATCGCTAACATAAGGCTCCATGCGGGATAGAGTCATCCCTGTGATGCTCTAAGAACTCCTTCTGCAGCTTTAGTGCCTTGCTATTGGGCTATGGAGTCACCTATTAGGTCGAAAACATGCAAAAGAAACTAAACAAAGAAACTAAACAAAGAAACTAAAAGACAATATTTACAAACAGAGGAGTCTTCTAAGGCTCAAATCATATATTTTTTTTAAAAATGCCCATTCATTGGGCTGTTGAAAACCTCTTCACCCTCCAGATCCTGCAACCCATATGTGTTGTTGGAGAAAATCTCATAGATTTTAAAGGGGCCGATCCAGAGAGCGTCGAACTTGTTGTGTTTTCCTTTATCCCGTTTTAGTGCGTCCCACTTGAATACCAAATCCCTAATCTTGAACTCCTTTTTCTTGAATTTTCTGTCAAAAACCTGCTTGATCTTCTGCTGATGACTATAAGTCGTGTCTCTCACTTGTTCTCTGATCTGCTGCACTTCCACTATCTGATAAATTCTTCTGAACATATGATCTAGGTCTCCCTCAAAGTCTTGAAAGAACTTCACCACAGGTATGTTGAGCTGAGTAGGGAAAACCGCCTCTGCTCCGTAGACTAGTTGAAACGGCGAAGTGCCCAGAGAGTTCTTCGTTGTGACACGATTGGCCCACAGAGAAAACTTCAACTTTGAATCCCAAGCTCTTTTGTTATCCTCTAACAATATTTTTATGATCTTTATCAGGCTTTTGTTTGAGGATTTCGCTAAACCATTGCCCTGGGGATAGTAGGGGGTGGAGTGAATTAGCGAGGTCTGGAACTGCTCACAGAACTTAATTAGAGGTTCAGATTTGAAAGAAGCAGCATTATCGGTGATGATTCTATTGGGACAGCCAAAGCGGGCTATGATATCCTCCAAGAAGCTGATAATTACTTTGTGTGATGCGCTTCTGGTGGGGACATCTTCTATCCACTTGGTGAAATAATATGTTGCAGTCAGGATCCATCTGTGCTGACCACTTGAGGGAGGATGAACCTCTCAGATGAAGTCCAACCCCCACTGCTAAAAAGGTGTCGAAGCTACTATGGGTTTCAATGGCAGCGATTTGAGCTGCTGCTTTCCTGAGAACTTTTGACATTTGGTGCAAGATCTGATCTCCCTGCAAACATCGGGGAACAAAGTGGGCCAATAATACCCAGCTCAGAGTATCTTGTGGGTTGTGGTCTTCCATAAATGATGACCTCCACAAAGGCTACTATGAAAATAAAAAATAACCTTTTGGGCCTCCTGTGGGTCCAGGCATCTCAGAAATACCCCTAAAGGGTCTTTCCAGTACAAGGTTTGGTCAATGAGGTAATACCTGACCACCTTGATCTTTAGAGCCCTTGCTTTGTTTTTTCCCATTCCATCGGGGGGCTTCAATTCTTGCAGAAAGTACAAGATATCCTTGTACCAGGAGCATGTTGCTAGGGACAAGGCACCCTGAAAATTCTTGTTGGATGACTCAGCTTGCTCATTGATGAAGCTAATCCCTAAGGCTTTGCAATTAGATTCAGCCAGCAACTTGGCCAAACCCTGCCCCTTTATCAACTTGGTGGGATTAATCTCAAGATCAAATTCTAGGATCTTGGCAATCCACTTACCTCTTCTTCTGTCTATGTCAGGCTGTATAAGAATGTCCTTCACGGAAGCTGAAGGAACATATGTTGTTACTTTTGAATGCAAGACATAGACTCTGAAAGATTTAAGTGCTTTCACTAAGGCATAGGCCTACTTCTCCATGATTTCATACTTGTTCTCTACGTCTCTTAATGCTCTGCTGAAGAAGGCGATGGGCTGCTCATGCCCTTCCTCATTTTTCTACAATAAGACCGCCGCCACTGTATCAAAACAAGCAAAGGAGAAAATTAAGAACTCTTTGGAATAATCAGGACTGATTAGCACAGGCGCCTCAGTTAATGCCTTTTTTATTCAGTCAAAATATGCCTGGGGCTCGGCGGTCCATCTCACTTTGTTCCCTTTCCTGAGCATGGCCGTGATGTGTTTCACTAGCTCGACAAAATTTGAGACAAACCTTCTCAGGAAGTTAATCTTTCCTAGAAATGCCTGGGCCTCTTTTTTCGACCTGGGAAGTGACAGGGTTTTAATCGCCTCCACTTTGCTGGGATCAATTCTTACTCCTTCCGCTGATACTATATGGCCCAACAACTTTCCCTCCTTCATAGCGAACAGGGACTTCTTGGGATTCAGGGAAAGACCAAATCTCCGACACTTTGATAAAACTCTCCTTAAGTGGTAGAGGTGCTCCTTATCAGACCCGGAGAAAATCGTGATGTCATCTAGGTAAATGACTACGAACTGGTCTTTTTCTCCGATGAAGGCTATATCCATGGCTCGCTAAAATGTTGCTCCTGCATTCATCAACCCAAATGGAATTTTGGCATACATGAATGTGCCCCAAGGAGTAGTGAAGGTTGTCTTTTCTCTGTCCTCAGGCATGACTGATATTTGATTATACCCTGAAAACCCATCAATCATGGATATCCTAGATGCTCCAGTTACCCTTTGCAATATGTGTTCCATCTTAGGTAAGGGGTAATTGTCTTTTTTAGAGCTTCTATTCAAGTTTCTAAAATTGACACAAAGCCTGATTTCCCCGCTTTTCTTCCTTATTGGGACCAAGTTGGCCACCCACTTGGAATATCTCAAGGGGACAATGATTCGTGCATTCAACAACTTTTTAACTTCCTGCTCCATGACAGGTAGCAACATGGGATTTATCTGTCTCAACTTCTGTCTAAGTGGTTTAGCCTCTTCCTTTAGTGG
>JASDQU010235952.1:0-14904 GCA_032191745.1 Picea mariana
CCTGGTTACTAACCTAGGGTCTTTATCAAAATGTGTCTCAGATCACATATCCCAGGAGTGCACTGGGTGCCCTAGATCTCGTCTAGGGTCTTAGCCATCCTCCAGGAGAATGGCTCTCGCTGCTGCATGTAAATTCAACACAAGGGTTATTGAGTTTGAGGTAATTCATGAACCAAGTTTAGCCTATTAAACAACTACAAACTGTAAAACTTAAGACGACCATACCTAGGGTGCCATAGTTAACTTCGATCTATTGTTGTTACTAGTGCACATTCACCGCCAACCTTTGCATCAATTTTATACAACCCATCATATTCATAGCCAAGTAATACTACTTTGTAACATTTTGGGTCTTGTCCTTGATAAAACATTTACCATCATCAAAATCAAATTTGAGCTTCAATTTGATCATCAATCTCATACAAAGCAAGTTTTCTCAAAACCAGTAATGTAAAGAACTTCTGCATCCCATGCATCTCTTGTGCTCACAATAAAATGAAATCACCTTCACCAACAATCACCACTGTTATGTCATCACCAAAGTAAAAATCTCCAAGCATGCAAGTTTGAATTTGCCACAATGATCTTTCTTGTCCATCGTGGGTTGAGTTGCACCAAAGTCAATATAACATGCATCTTTAAAAGTTTATGTGGCTCACAAAAGAAGAACTACATAATATACTTCCACAAAATGTCTAAAAAAAGGAGAATTAGCAACCAAATGTTAAAGAATAGTATTCTTAATGATACAATTAGATTTGATTATAAAGAAATCTCTCATCATGCTCGTGCTTATCATAGAAACCTAATGGAAAAACCTTCATATACAAAGATGAAGCTCAAGAAAAATTGTTGGTCCCTCTAGTCATCACTAAACGATGAGAATGAAGACATACTAAATCGATGTCTGAAGAGGAAACAAGGGAAATTGTCTTCTCCCTACACCTAAGCAAAGCCCCATGCCCTAACAGTTTTTTTCCAAATCCTATCAAAATTTTTAGGATCTCATGAAAAGTGACAACCAAAGTTGTGGAAGAATGAAGATTATTTAGGGAAATTGGTCATGTTGGGGGCGGGAATAAATTCCACATTTCTAGCTCTTATTCCTAAGGAGCATAATCAAGCTAGCTTCTCTAGATTCAAACCAATCTAATTGTGTAATGTCTCCTAGAAAATATATTCAAAGGTCATTGCAATGAGATTAAAGAAAATTATACGAAGGATAATCTCAAGGGAACATAGAGGATTTATAGCCAACTGGCAACAAATTGATCTATGAAAACATCATCATGGTTCAATTTAAAATCCTTTCCAACAAACTCTTAAAGGCATGATATGATAATCAAGTGGGACATTGAGAATGCATTTGATAGGGTCAACCAACTCTTTCTTCAAGTTCTATTCAAATTTGGATATGTGAAAAATCTCATAAAATGGATCAAACCTTATATAGACTTACCATGGATAACTTCACTAGTAAATAAGAGACCCTCGACTTTCTTTAAATCTTCCATAGAAATTACACAAGGTTGACCTTTCTCCATTTCTTTGCATCATATTAGAACCATTGGGCAAAGTAGTAGAAGCAGACAGAGTAAAATGATCCCTTCTAGGTAATGAAATAGTTTTTAGGTCCAAATCCATTAATGACTTCCAATTTGATGATGGAACTCTCCTTTTGGGTGGGACCTTTACCATAATAGCAAGAAGATTCAATAATGATTTAAATAACTATCTTTTGGATTTGGAGGAAAACTGTTCAACAAAAGGCCTAAGAGCATTGGAATAAATGTTGACAAATTCAAGCTCTCAAGAATTTCAAACATCCTAGATTTTTTTGTACAAGTTTAAATGGGGATCAGTCGCATATTTGGGAATTTCAATAGCGACTAGTAGATTGGGATCAAGAGAATGATACCCAAATATAGAAAAATTCAAGCAAAATTTTCGCATGGGGAACTCACTAGTTCAATCCTCGAGACAATCAAATTTTGATAAAATATGTACTCTCATCTATCTCTCCATATGATCTCAGAATCTCCACTCTTTCTACCCCAATAGGAATTCTTAATATGATAGGTAATACAACCTATCATTTTCTTTGGAAAGGAGGAAAGTATTCAAAGAGATAAAAGTTGTGTTGGTTGCATGGGATAAATCAAACTTCACCCTACCATGGGAGGATTAAGGATAAAAGATCCATTACAATAATCATTAGGAAAATGTTATAAAATGGTTCAAGAAGATCCAATTTTTTCTCAAAAATCTCCGACAAGGACTCCTTGGTTTGCAAATCGATCCAAAAACCTTTCTTTTAATTCATAAGAATGTCTATTGGACCCCCATGAAAGGGTTATCCACTAACATCTACTCCGACTCTATAACAGGAATTCCCCCTCTTGGATGAAACACAGAGCTTTTGTAAAATTCCCTTCTTCTGTTGTAGTGTTTTCCTGATATGATTTGATGGTTTCTAATATTGTTTTGAGGGTTTAATGTAATTTGCAATACATGCATGTGGTTTTGGTATCCAATAACATAATTTTATTGCAATAATAATAAGAACATGATTACAATTGCCAAAACTCAATCAAAACATTATAACAATAAGCAAACCCAACAAATCCAATCCGTTTATTAATGGATCTGACGTGAATACCAACATATGATAGATAAAAACTCAAATTTGTTGCATACAAGGAAGATATAGCTCGAATCTGTTGCATGCAAGAAGGATATAGCTCGGATCTACTGCATACAATAAGGATATAGCTCGAATCTGTTGCAGTAAGCTCAGATCTCCTGCATGTAATAAGGATATAGCTCGAATTTGCTGCATGCAAGAAGGATATAGCTCAAATCTGCTGCAATAAGCTCATATTTGTTGCATGCAAGAAGGATATAGCTCGGATCTGTTGCATACAAGAAGGATATATCTCGAATATGCAGCAATAATGGTGAAGTGACCCCCTCTGGAACTAGTGCGCACATCTACTCCGACTCTATAACAGGAATTCCCCCTCTTGGATGAAACACAGAGCTTTTGTAAAATTCCCTTCTTCTGTTGTAGTGTTTTCCTGATATGATTTGATGGTTTCTAATATTGTTTTGAAGGTTTAATGTAATTTGCAACACATGCATGTGGTTTTGGTATCCAATAACATAATTTTATTGCAATAATAATAAGAACATGATTACAATTGCCAAAACTCAATCAAAATATTATAACAATAAGCAAACCCAACAGATCCAATCCGTTTATTAATGGATCTGACCTGAATACCAACGTATGATAGATAAAAACTCAAATTTGTTGCATACAAGGAAGATATAGCTCGAATCTGTTGCATGCAAGAAGGATATAGCTTGGATCTACTGCATACAATAAGGATATAGCTCAAATCTGTTGCAACAAGCTCAGATCTCCTGCATGTAAAAAGGATATAGCTCGAATTTGCTGCATGCAAGAAGGATATAGCTCAAATCTGCTGCAATAAGCTCATATTTGTTGCATGCAAGAAGGATATAGCTCGGATTTGTTGCATACAAGAAGGATACATCTCGAATATGTAGCAATAATGGTGAAGTGACCCCCTCTGGAACTAGTGCGCACCTCAATCAACTCCCATGCACCTCAATAGCTAAGTGTGCATCCTCCAGAACACCCATGCACTTCCAAGAACTAGTGAGCCTCCTCCCAAGGTCTCACTCCTTCCAAGAACTAGTGCGCCCTCCTGAATCCCACACCCTCTGAAAACATGGACAGATCTCCTCAACAATGGAACATCTGTGGAATATATGTATGATCTCCCCACTGATCAACTAGGGTGGAATCGTTTCACCATCGAAATCAATCCTCTGCAAGGGTTTCTCCCTAGAAATCCCAAAAAAACTCAAATCTCTCCAAAACCTACTTTCACAAAATGATAATCAATAATGAGGGAATCGAGTAAGTTTCTCTCTTTTATCCTTTTGACCTTTTTGGCAATTCTTTTACCCTTTTGCGACCCTTTTACTTTTTTCCACTCACTTTATTAATTAAAGTGACTTTATAAAGTTTCACTTTAACGATTCTCTCCAAGTCGCTTTATAACACCTTTTTCCGCTTTAATTACTCAATGTCACTTTAAAGTGATGCTTTTTCACCTAGATGATATCAAATAATGAATTAGTCCCCTTTTCTCACCGCTATAGCCTACGGGAACCAAATAGGCTAATAAGTCACCTCCCTGGAATGATCACTTGGAAAGGGACATTACAACTTTCTCCTCTTAGAAGTTGGCTTTATGGTAAACGAGTACATAATTTCCTAGATCTTTCAAGCCGGGAGGAAGGAGATCCCTCACTATGGTCAATTTGTGTTATCACTCAAAATTGACCTTGGGGAATTTCTTCCTAAGGGAATCAAATGAACACTTCAAGAAGGTGCCAATGTCTACTTACACAATCCCTCTTGCTTTAAGCTAGTGCTTGCTTGCCTTAGTGGAGCACCCCTAGTGATTTTAAGTCTTAAAAAATTCAAATCTGCAAATTATACTCCTTGAAATCTCTAAAATTATGCAGATTTCTGCCCCTGAACACTTGAGAACAGCAAGTAAAGTTTGGATTTACATGCAATAATATTAAATCAGCCTTTGCCCCTTGTAAGTTTGCCACAAAAAGTTGCAGATCTGCAAGTAAAATACTAAAAATCTTTAATGTATATTGTTCTTTTGATGTATTTTCTCGATCAGTGCCTTAAATCCAATAGGCATGGAGTGACAGATTTAACACTCAAATTTGCATGGCAAACTTAGGGTTAACAGGTTGGGCACACCCTCCGAGTCTTCCCCAAAATTTAATTCATCGACGGAAACATTTGAAGGTCTAAAAGGATCGACACCAATAAATTTTGATTCAAGGCACTTCCTCTACTTGGGAAAGTTTGTTGGACATTACTTGGTTAAAGTTGGGTATGCCCTTCTCCACAGTCAAAGTAGTATCCTTGAATCACCTTCGAATTTGAATTGGAGCAACATCAATATTGTTGAGAATGGTGCAATCCTCACATTTGGCTATGTTGAACTCATATTGTGCCATTAATGCATTTGGCTAGGCATTAATGTAATCATTTATTATAATACTAAGTTGTGCTTAAGGCCAACCTAGTCATCTTGGTTTAGGCTCGTAACCCCTCCTTTGGGAAAGTGTCTTACCTACTTGAGTTGTGTATAAATACACAACTCCCTCATTTACAAATGATCTTGTGAACCCAACTCTCTAGCAAAAGTGTTAGCCTACAGACACCATATCAATTGTTGTGGTCTCTTGTTCTATGGTTGTTTTTCTCTCTCTTAAATGCATTTGGTGTTTCTCTCTCTTTAGCGCATTTGGTGTTTCTCTCTCTAGTGCACCTATGGATAGCTCTAGCAAAAGTGTTAGCCTACAGCCACCATATCTAGTGTTGTGTTCTCTTGTTCTATGGTTGTTTTTCTCTCTTTAGCGCATTTGGTGTCTCTCTCTAGCGCACCTATGGATAGCTCTAGTGCACTTCTTTAGTGCCTTGTTTTCTTTTTTATTGCAGGATTTGGGTTTGCGGTTAATTCCATTCAATCCCCTTTAGTCTCTTGTGAGCTCAACATCATATCTGCGCAGCAGAACCTTTCCCTACTAACTTTCCTGTTGGTTGGGAGTTCTCCTTGGTTCTTCATGCTGGTAAGTTATGGGGCTGATTTCATGATGTATTGTTGGCTGGAGAAAGGCACCTTATTTGAGGCTATTTACGCATATTTTATGCACTTCTTTCGTAGATCGTGTTCATAGATTGGAGCTCCCAGCAATAGGGTTTATCTGCTGATTTATTTCAGCCATTTTTTCTTTAGCTGATCCGTGGCCATAGGCTGGTGGCATCAATATTTTTTGTCGCTGCAAAAACAAGGTTCTGGACCATCTCTTTTATACTTGTTTCCAGCATGAGTTCGGAGATTTAGGGTAGTGGCATTTCCATAAGGGCTGTGGAACTATGGTTTCCAAATCTGATTTTTTAAAGCGATTGATCTGGAGATTGTTGGCTAGTGGCATTGCCTTGAGAGCTGTGGATCTAGGTTTCGAGATCTGATTTTTCAGCAGTTTATCCAGAGATTTTAGCTAATGGCATTGCCCGAAGGGCTGCAGAAATATGGCTTCCAGATCTAATTTTTTCAACAGTTGATCCAAATACTTTTTTGGCTAGTGGCATTGCTCTATGAGCTACGGAACTAGGGTTTCCAGATCTGATATTTTCAGAAGCTAGTCCGGAGATTTTTTGCTAGTGACATTGCCCTAAGGGCTGCAATACTAGAGTCTCCAGATCATCTCTCCTTTTGGGTTAAAAAACCCCAACGCTATCTTTCTTGTTCATTATTTGCAGCAGAATTTTTCTCTCTAGGCTGCTCTCTTCAAAGAAGGCTTGCACCATCCTAGTGCAGATTCAATAAACTTCTAATTTTCTAGAAGACATTGGAATTCGGTACTATTTCCCTTCTTTGGGTCTAATCAAGTTGACTTTTTGCATACATATTTGCGTCATCTTTGCATATAATGAACTCAGTGGATATTTGCCCTGGTAAATGCGGCAACTTATATCTGGATCGATCAAACATGGAAGAAACCTATATGCAATTCGTCATAACGATGGATGTGTCTCCCTTAGTCACTGGGTTCGTGTTCGTATTCGAATTAGGCGAGATTGAAGTTCAACAAAAATTCGATAGTCAAAATTTTGGGGATAAAATTCAGCATTAAGTTTGACAAACTACAAAATTTAAAAAATACAAAATATATATAATAAAATTCAATGTGTTATTTTACAATAGCGTAAACTATAGTCACGAATTACAATTATTTTACTATAGTCACGAATTATTTTATTATAGTGTAAAATGTAGTCACGAATTATTTAAATGTTGTGTAAACTATAGTGTTATTTCACGAATTAGAATTTTAACTATAGTGTAAATTGTAGTCACGCAATTAGAATTTCACAAGTCACTATAAATTGTAGTTTGGACTCTGTCCAGATCAAGCGTGGGCCACGACCACATGCACCTGGACTTAATACTATCGATAGCACACACCCGACTCGAGTCCTCACTCCTCACTACACAGTCAACTGCAATCTGTTGGGGTATGTATTGAAAGCAGAAGCGATCGTCGAGTTTAAACTTATGATATGTTGGAGAGTCGAGACTGGAGTGATCATCGACGTATGCTCATATGTGTTAAGGTTTAAGTTATTATTAGCTTTCTTTTCAATTTACTAGATAACCATAGCATAGATAGGATCACTGAGAAAAACACAATCACAAGATACACAGCATTTATCCTGGGAAACCCTCATGGGGGGGAACCCAGCAAAAACTTCCTTAATATAGATAGCCAATACAATGCCAAGACAATAAACCAAACACTAGAGAATATCCTCCACTGAGTAATGCGCCTCTCTCTTTCTTCTTCTCCCCACTACAGCTACCAAACTTGCGCACTGAGTGAGCAAATAAGTGAGTGATCAAATGAGGCTTTGGCTTCCTTTATTTATACAAACTGGCAGGTGTTGGAAAGGTGTCTCTTCACTAGGCAGGGCCAACTTGTCTTCTTAGTGGTGAAAACCACTTTAATTAGCCTGGGGGCCAACTTCTCATTTTGCATAATATATTTAGGGTTTGACCAATCCACAAAAGGGGATTTGGTCAATTACAATGCCCAACATGATCAATCCACAAAAGGGGATTGATCTAATGAATAATAACTCAATAATAAATAGAATACTCTTTGCAGTTACAATATCTCAACACTCCCCCTTAACAAGAAGGGTATTCTATAACATCATCAGGAGAGAGAGAGGGCAACAACATCAACAGCATCTGGAACACTGACTAGCATATCTATAAATCATCGAAAGTTTTTCTCATCATCGATATCATCATTCACAACAAGGAGCTGGAATGGTATCATCATCTGCATCAACATGGATTAGTATAACACTAATACATCATCATCATCAATAACAACACAAGGTTGATACAACAGCAGCATCACAGCACGAAGACTGAAGCATCATCAACAACAACAACATCACAACACGAAGGCTGGAGCATCATCAACATCAGCACTAGGCTGGAAATCTTCAGCACGAAGCTGGCATCTCAACAACATCAACACAAGGCTGACATCACAACAACATCAGCACGAAGCTGGAAATCTTCAGCACGAGACTAGCATCACAACAACATTAGGACGAAGCTGGAAATCTTCAGCACAACGCTGGCATCACAACAACATCAGCACGAAGTTGGAAATCTTCAACACAAGGCTGGCATCAACACTACTCCCCCTTTCGGACTATACCAAGCTTATCTCGAAAGTGCTCAAACTTTACACAAGATAGAGGCTTAGTCAACACATCTGCAACTTGTTCATCCGTGCTAACATACTGGAGCTTTATGGCTCCTCTCTACACCATATCACGGATGTAATGATATCGGATCTCTATGTGTTTTGACTTGTCATGGAACACAAGGTTCTTTGTCATCTTTATGCAACTCTGGTTATCACATAGAATCATGGTTGCTTTCATCTGCAGATCGAATAGACCTGTCAACAACTTTCGAAGCCATATGGCTTCACAACTGGCGAAACATGCAGCAATGTACTCCGCTTCTACCATGCTGAGAGCAATGCTTGATTGCTTCCTACTCTGCCATGAGATCATGGTTGACCCCAGATTGAAACAACATCCTGAAGTGCTCTTTCTGTCAGAGACACTTCCAGCCCAATCTGAATCGGTATAACCACTTAGTCTGAAGTCATGATCTCCATTATAACTAAGACCACAATCTAATGTACCCTTAAGGTACCTCATCACATGTTTTGCAGCAACCAGGTGAACAGGTCTGGGCTCTACCAGAAATTGGCTCAAGGTGTTCACGACAAAACATATATCTGGCCTGGTGTTTGTCAGATACATCAACAATCCCATGATCTGTCTGTACAGCGTAGCATCAATCAATTCTGACGAAGTGTCAACCAGGGTCTTCAACTTTGTTTCCATGGGTGTATTCATGGATTTGCACTCCAACATGTCAAATCTCTTCAGTATTTCAACTGCATACTTCCCTTGGTTAAGGAAGATCTTCTCTGGGCTCTGCCAGACCTCAAGACCTAAGAAATAGTGCATTAGGCCAAGGTCTTTCATCTCAAATTCTGCAGCGAGCTTCTTCTTACAATTACTAATGAGATTTTCATCTCCAGTTAGAAATAAGTCGTCCACATACAGTAGCAATATAACTGGCTCATCATTCATAACCTTGAAGTAAAGGTCAGAATCAGCTTTACTCTTGGTAAAGCCCAAGCTCGTCAGGAAACTGTCAATCCTTCCATACCAAGCTCTAGGAGCTTGCTTCAATCCATACAGAGCCTTCTTCAACTTGTAGACATGGGTCTTCCTGTCTTCAACTTCAAACCCTTAAGGTTGTTCTATATACACTTCTTCTCCAGTGACACCATTCAAGAATGTTGTTTTCAAGTCCATCTGGTGTAACTTATACTTCATCTTAGCTGCAAGAGCTATGATGGTTCTGATTGAAGTGTATTTGGCTACATGAGCAAATGTCTCTTCATAGTCAATGCCTTCCTTTTGAGAAAAGCCACGAGCAACAAACCTTGCTTTATATTTCTCAATACTTCCATCAGCAGCATGTTTTATTTTGAAAAGCCATTTGGAAGATACCACATCCTTGCTCTTTGGTCTGGGAACTATTTCCCATACATCATTCTTTATAATGGATTGGTATTCTTCTGTCATGGCATCTGCCCATTCTTTCTTCTGAATGGCTTCTTCAAAGCAAGTAGGCTCCTTCTCTAAGACATCACACATCAAAGCCATATAACTGGAGAATGGCTTGGGTTACTTGACTTGTCTCATGGTTCGTTTGAGGGCACCATACTTCTCTCCATCTTAAATAAGTTCCCTTGCCCAAGTTGGCTTTCTCTTATGGGAGATCGTCATCTGGGGAGGTTCTTGGGATTCTATTATGTCATGATCTTCTAGAATCTCCTCATCATGGGAGGTTATGACTTACCTCACTGCTTCTGCAACTCTTGGAGCCACAGGTTCTTCTTCATATACTTCTTCAAGCTGGCATCTTCTTGATTTCTTGAGTGTTGCATCTTCATCAAAGGTTACATCCCTGTTGATCTCAATATGATGATAACCTGGTATATAAACTCTGAAGGCCTTGGAGACCTCACAATATCCAACAAATATTCCCTTCTTTCCTGAAGGGTCCAACTTGGTTCTCTTCTCTTTCGGAATGTGTACAAATACTGGACAACCAAATATTTTGAGATGGCTTACTTTTGGCTTCTTACCGGAGAACATCTCTTCAGGGGTCTTGAACCCAAGTGCACTATGGGACAATCTGTTTTGTACATATACTGCGGTTTTTGCTGCTTCTGCCCATAAGTGCATTGGAAGATCTTGATCGAGGATCATAGTCTTCACTGCTTCCATTATAGTCCTGTTCTTTCTTTCTGCTACACCATTATTTTGAGGATTGTAGGGAGTGGTGAGCTCCCTCTTGATCCCAACATCTTTGCAAAAGTTTGCAAACTCTTTTGAGGTGTATTCTCCTCCATTATCTGACCTGAGTATCTTGATCTTTCTTTCAGAGAGATTCTCTATCAAGGCTTTGAATTCCTTGAACTTATTGAACACTTCTTCTTTTGATTTCAAAAAGTAAACCCAGGTTTTGCGAGAATAGTCAACAATAAAAGACACATAGTATACATACCTACTGATGGAGGTTGATGGCATTGGGCCACATACATCTGAGTGAATGAGCTCTAGGACGACTCCTACTTTATTGTCTCTCTTCGGGAAAGGATTCTTGATATTCTTTCCTTGTGCACATCATTGCACACACCTTCATGGTCAACCTTGAATTCTGGTAGACCTGTGACTGCCTTGCTTACATATGGTAATGCCTTGTAGTTGATGTGAGCTAGTCTTCTATGCCAAAGTTCACATGGATTCTCAATGGAGTGGGTCAAGGCTGCTTCTAAGTGACCCTTTAGTTTATACAAGTCACCTTCTTCTTTTCCAATAACAATTGCTTCTTCCATGGTTTTTCCTTTGGGCCACATAAGAAATTCTCCATCTATGAAGGCAACTATGAAGCCTTTCTTCTCTAAAGCTGAGATAGAAAGTAAGTTCTTTGTCAAACCTGGTACATATAGTACATCCTTCATCTTCATTGGGGTCCCTGAATCAAGTTTGTAATTTGATTCTCCTACTCCTTTGATAGGGTATTGATAATCATCTCCATGTGTAACTTTCTGGGGAAACTTATTTTCTGTAAGGCAAGAGAGAATGTCTCTTTGACCTGTCATGTGCTTGGAAGCACCACTGTCTATGAGCCAAGTGTCCTCACCAGGTGACATTGATCCTGAGAGGGCAGAGATTAAGACATAGCCTTCAATCTGTTCTTTCGTCATCTTTATGGGTGGCTCTTCATCTTCAACTGCATGGGCATGGTGCCTCTTGTTTCTCTTCTTGTATTCTTCTCGTCTAGCTGGACAATTCTTAGCAATATGTCCCATCTTGTCACAATGGTAACATTAGTAGGATGAGAAATCTTTTTCTCTTCTTTGACCTTTCTGAAACTTCTAGAATCTCCTTGGAGGGTGAGATTCTTTATGTATGAATTTGTTTTGGAGATGAGGCTCCTTATGAGTTTCTTTCTGGAAGTAAGACCTCTTTCTTCCTCCTTTTGGTATGAGTAGCTAGGGCTTGATCTTCATCTCTTGATAGTAATGCTTCTCGATTAGCTACTCTTGCTTCTTCTTGAACACATTCTTCCCAAAGACTGTCAAAGTTTAATTTCTCCTTTCTAAATTCTGGCACAAATAGTTAAGGGTTGTCATTATAAGTTCGTCTTCATCTATAGTATCATCAATTGCTTCTAGCTGTTCTTTAAATTGTGATATTCTAGAGAAATATTCTTGAATTGTTTCTCCTTTTTGCACCCTTGTACTTTTGAGTTGAGTTCTTAGATTCATCTTCCGATTTATGTTCTTTCCTTCATACAATCTAGTTAGGGCATCAAACATTTCTTTTGGAGTCTTCTTTGAAGCCACTTGAGGAATCAAGTGATCTTTAATAGAATCTGCAATTATTCTTTTGGCCCTAACTGTGTCCTTTTGGTGTTTTGCTTTAGCTACAGCATCAATAGGTTCTGGTACATCTTCTTTAATGAATCTTGCTAGGTCATTCTCTTCAAGAATGAGTGTAATCATATACTTCCAGGCACGGAAGTTTTCCACACCTTCTAGCTTGTCAACAAGCTTAGTGGTTGCAGACATCTTTACCTGGAGCTAGGAAAATGACCAAAAATTGAAAATGCTCATAATTTAATTTTGAACTTACCAGGATGTGTGCTTGGCTGAGGGGAGTAGCCTGGTTCAGTTAGATTTCAGAAAATCCAAATTTTTCCCCTTCAAACTTGACCAGCGGAATTCTGGACTGGTACTTCTGGTACTAGTTCTAGTTTCTTGGTTTTCTGGAACTTCTGGTTTTCCGGTACCAATGAAAACTAGGGTTTCACTTTCCGGGAAATCTATCCACTAAAAAAGTGCGTTGAAGGTGACAAAGAGTTCCTGAGGCTAGGGCACACTTTTCTAGATGATTTTTAGGCTGAAATTCCTCTTCAATAAAAAGCCCTAATTTTCTTGTACGACAATTATGACGTTTTTCTTTATCCAGTGAAAGATGCTCTCTTCAGCGTAGCTCTGAAACCATGTTAAGGTTTAAGCTATTATTAGGTTTATTTTCAATTTACTAGATAACCATAGCATAGACAGGATCACTGAGAGAAACACAATCACAAGATACACAGCATTTATCCTGGGAAACCCTCATGGGGGAGAAAACCCAGCAAAAACTTCCTTAATATAGATAGCCAATACAATGCCAAGACAATAAACCAAACACTAGAGAATATCCTCCACTAAGCAATGTGCCTCTCTCTTCCTTCTTCTCCCAACTGCAGCTACCAAACTTGCGCACTGAGTGAGCGAATGAGTGAGTAATCAAATGAGGCGTTGGCTTGCTTTATTTATACAAACTAGCAGGTGTTGGAAAGGTGTCTCTTCACTGGGCAGGGCGACTTGTCTTCTTAGTGGTGAAAACCACTTTAATTAGCCTGGGGGCCGACTTCTCATTTTGCATAATATATTTATGGTTTGACCAATCCACAAAAGGGGATTTGGTTAATTACAATGCCCGACATGATCAATCCACAAAAGGGGATTGATCTAATGAATAATAACTCAATAATAAATAGAATACTTGTCTGAGACTTGAGGGCGAGAGCAAAGATTCTAGTCACGGGCAAAGATTTGCAAGTCGAATGGAGCACAAGTCGCGGGACGAAGAGAATGGAAATGAAGCTAGGCGGTGGCACTTAGGTTTTTAGTTCGCGGATTGTACATTTTTTAATTTTTTAGCCATACCCGTATGAATCTCATCGAACCCTAGGAAAATTTTAACAAATTAGGGGGAATTTGTTCATCTTTAAGTACGGATTCGAGTTTGGCATTAAATTCGGCTTGAATTTCATCCAATAAATTCGGTATTGGATCAAAATCGACAAATTTCGAATTTGATGCTTGAAAATCGCCAAACCCGGTGACTAAGGTGTCTCCTAGTCTCACATGGTTTGTCTTCAGCAGATTGAATAACTTGCAAGATTAACATGTTGTGACAGATATTTTTGAAGGTATTGCTCAAACAGTTGACAATGCATATGAGGCCATGCACTCTAAATATGGGTTTGATCTATTGTGCCAAACCCTTGATCAAAGTATGACTTCATCAGTTTTACAATTCAGGTTTTTTGGATCAAGTATATAGGCCCATATTACAGTATATTGTGTATATGATCCTTCCTATATAAATGCTATCTATGGTGGAGTTTCTATTCATGATCTGCTAGGATCGTTTCCGCTATTTATTGAGTAATCTTTAGTACTCTTTTATGGATGATCTACTAATTTCTTTAAACTCAGCAAACAAAAATTATTGCCAATAATTTTAATCACCCAAAAATTAATTTACTGCTGAAATTTAACTTCTGAAAATTATGCAAGTAATTTACAGCTGAGTTCTTTAAGTAAAATGCACAGCAGAAGCAAATAGAAACCAAGCACATAAAATAGGAAGACACCAAAAATACCCTGGAAACCCCAGTGGGGGGAAAACCAACCAACAAACGAGGGGCTTTATTGGCTTCAAAGGAATTACAAATTGCAATTTACAACAGCAGAAAAAATTCAGAAATTTCTTACAGGAAAGCAAACTCAGCTTGCTTTTTCGGCCCAGCTTTTTCGGCCCCTGTCTCTGCTGGAACGGCCTGCACTCAGCTCACTTCCTTTGTTGCTAAGTTGCCCTTCCTCACTCTGTAGAAACGACTTCCTCTTCCTCAGCCAGTGCCCTCACTCATCAGCTCAACACACGATGTGTTATGTCCTTCACCCTCAACATCCTTTTATCACTCTAACTCACCTTTTCTTGAGTCTTCTAGAAGCCTCCAGAAATTCACTTTAGTGAATTATTAATTTCAAAAAAATCACTTTTCAGAAATCTGAGTGAAAAGTCAATAAAAATTTATTTAAATGACTTTTATACTTTTCCTAAGTTAAAACTTAGGATAAAATCAATAAAGTTGATTGGGGTATTTAATTATGTCCATCAGCTAGCCTTCGACACATAAGCTAAGCTGAGACACCTTCTGAGCTACAAAATTAACATGATCATCCTATTACAGTGGATCTTTCTATGTCATAGTTTGATGTACCTCCTCTTATTGATGTACCTTCTAGGAAGACTTT
>JASDQU010235956.1:3956-17055 GCA_032191745.1 Picea mariana
CACAAATAAAACCCTAATTCATATGGATGTCACCCCTTTAGGGGACGTTTTGGCACAAAGAGGAGGTCGTTGGTGATGGAGGAGAGTGGAGGGGCTTCCCAAATCCATATATCAAGCAATAAAACCACTTCCTTCATGATTCCCTCAAAACACCCATGTTCCATTGAATGTCACCTCACCACCATGCCCTCACCCCCTAGGTGACGTCATTCTCAAAAAGGATACATTTTTCCTCTCCTAGGAAAAAATTTTGGCATGTGGGGGATAGGCTACATTTTCCAAGTCATCTCTAAGGCCTTTTAATTTTGATATTTCTCATCCAGCATGCAGGCCCTTATCATCCATCTGTGGGCTTCAAGCCCCATGGAATCCCAAGCTAGGCTTGTTCTTCCAAGATTTTCCACCAACTAGGTCCTACAAAGACAAACAAGCATTCCCTCCAAGGATATCAAGTCATAACATTATGATAAGTGAATCCAATCAATAAATGAGCCACCTAAGCATGTGCATCAAAGATCACTATATCAAACAGTTAATTGCTCAAAGAGATTATGCGACTTGTCAATATTGAATATGGGAGGGTTGACGAGGTGTCCTATTGGGTATATCTTTCCCTAGGTCAAGGAAATTTTCCAAGAGATCCATCTCTAAGACATGTAGAGTGGGTGAGGTGGTTGGGGTCAAGACTCAATGGGCATAGGGCTCATGACATACAAGAGCTCGTAGTGTCTCATTCATGGGTGCCTTTGTAGAGGGTGTGTGGTACCTTCATCTACAATGCACTTTTTCCAAGCCCATTATTTTCAATTCTTTCATAATTTTAAGGAAAGGTTGAATGCCACTACCCTGGTGTGGTGTCTGGATAATGGCAATGTCTCCCACAAACACCTAGAGGCAATGAGAAGGTTCACTCATGATAAGACCCCCTTTCTCTCAGCCATGCACTTGAGAGCCATTACCCTGTCTTGGTGACCAGATGATGGTAATTTCATACCACTATATATTCATGGATGTGATAGGTTGGATCGTGATGAGACCTCCTATCCTTCAACTACCCTTTTAAGTATTTTTAATCACATTTCATTGTGGGTCTCTCTTTACTCAAAAATAAATGTTTCATTGCTTTCTTGGGTGATCCCTGGGAGAAGAACATATAAGGTTCATACATAGGCTTTTATCTTTTTCCCAACATCAATCCCTCTGGGCCTTCAACCCCTTCTTCCCATAGAATGAGGGACAACCCATTTTTGGGTCTATACACCCTAAAATCCCAAGAGATAAGGAAATGGGGGAGAATAGTGATGGAAAGTGGTAAGTATGGCTAGGAATGGTATGATGGCTCTTAAAGGGAGTTCCTAGTAGAAAACCCATCCCCAAGGAAGACCATTTACTAGGGCACAATGTCAACCACCAAGGTGAAGCAGGGAAAAAGGCATAATTTCCAAGCATATATCATGAAGCCTAGAGAAATATAAGATACAACAAACTCAAATGGCTTAAATATTGAAATGATGCTTAACATAATACTAACTTGTAGCTCATGGAGAAAGGCCCACTTACTTTCGAAATCCAGTTGATGTGGTGGATGCCATCTAGAAATCTGCAACCATCTATGGTGGTGAGGAGGGTCTTCATCTGTGAAAAAGGATATTGTTGGGCATGTAGTCTCTCGACACTCCATATCTGCAACCTGAGGGCCTCAAGACATAATCTCATTATTTATCCACAAAATGGGGATAACAATTCTAACATGGTTTTTCGACTTTATAAGTCTATTTATGGTTTGAAGCAAGCAACTAGAGCTTGGTGTCTTAATATCGAAATTTTATTTCTTCGACTTGGTTTCAAACATTGTGAATCTGATCATAGCTTATATGTACTTCATAATCATGGAAACACCTTGATTATTTTTGTATATGTTCATGACCTTGTCATAACTAGTAATAACATTGATATCATTCTTATATTGAAGAAACAACCTGTCAACTCCTTTGACATGACAGATCTTGGTATTTTGCATTATTTTTTGGGTCTTCAAGTATTACCATTATCTGAGGGTTTTTTCATTATCAATATAAATATGTAATGGATCTTTTGACACATTTTAAGATGGAATATTGTAATCCATGTGCTACTCCTTTTCAATCTAGAGTTGAACTGAGAAAAAATTGTCAAACTCCCAAAGTCGATGCTACCCTCTATCGACAATTGGTCGACAGTCTCATTTATCTTACTCACAGTTGACTTGAAATTTACTTTGTTGTTAGTGTGGTTTATTGTTTTATGTAGGATCCCCGAGAAAGCCACTAGAAGGCATTCAAAAGGATTGTTCACTATCTGAAAGGTACCACTCATATTTCTATCAAGTATTGTTGAAGTTCAGATTCATTGGTCGACTTCACTGACACCGACTTGGTAGGAGATAGTGATGATCATAATTCCACTTCTGGATATGTGTTTCACTTCAGCACTAGACCATTGGTTTGGTTGTGAAAGAAGAAAAAGGTAGTCTCCTTGTCGAATACACAAGTAGAATATTATGGTGGCATTCATGCAAGTACAGATGTAGTATGGATTTTCCAACTCTTGGGTGAGCTTGTATTTCATGTACAAACCTCAACTACACTTTACTGTGACAATCAAAGTGCCATTCAAGTTGTTGAAAACCTTGTTTCCCATAGTAAGATTAAACATGTTGAGCTCCATGTTCACTATTTGAGACAGTTGGTTCATGATAACATTGTCTCTCTTGTCTATTGTAGAATAGATGATCAAATAACTGATAACTTTATTGAGACATTATCTGAAGCTAATTTTATCAAGATTCATGTGACGATTGGGCTTCAAGAAGTTGCAACTATGGGGGGGTGTCCTAATGGATTAATTTCACCTTATGAATATCCAAAGTTGCATGTTGATGGGGGGTTATTGGAACCTCAGGTTCTGATGGTTCATCGCACTTCTCCTAGAATCAGTCGTTCGGGTGGTCGACCAACATCTGGAAACATTTGTTTGGATGATCGACCAGATATCTACATAGACTATGAGTTGGATGCATGGAATGGTTCCAAGAGAAGTATGATGAACCGTCAGAACATTTGATTCCAAAAAATACATGGCACTATCAAAACCTTTGACCTTCACTTGTGAAACGACAACTCTCCCTCAATCAACACGTGGTTTCTCTTGAAATAAGCAAGTCCTACTCAAATAGTGGCACATATCCCTCGCATGTAATTCCTCCATATTGCAAGTGATTTCTCATCTCGCATATGTAGCAGAAACGTGCCAACAACATGAACATCCACAACTTCCTATTAATTTCATTACTTCAACAAATCACACCTCATATAGAGGTCCATGCTTGTCTTAATTTCAAAGACATGCGGCCAACAAATGTCTTCACACCAGTAGCAACATTGACTAGAACAAGTGTGTCTCTAGCACATGGTAGATCTTCTAGTGACTCTTTCAAAATGGAAGAGGCTCACGTTTTCAACTATGGTGGCTCTCTTCTACAACACTTCTCGACCAACAATTCTACACATGCTTCGTCTCTTGTTGAGGGCTCAATAATTTTCCTTCACACAATTCGTCTCCTTTATAGGATGTGACGTGATCCGTACATGAGTGTCTCCACTATGTGCATGGTTTGCGTTGGCAGTGATTTCTTATGAAAATTTGGGTTGCATTGGAAACAAACCCCTTTATCAATGCTCCACATTCACAGTAGTAACTATTCATGGCTCTATGGTTGCACACTTATCCGACAAAAACTTCTTTCACACCACTCTACGTAGACTCCTTTACTGTGCAATGTCCCCTTTGGACAGTGAATCATCTTCACATCACAACTCATTCACTATTTCACAACAAGCATGGTTAACTTCTCACACAACGCAATAGCAATACCTTTGTCACCTTCTCAATTCCACACGGCCTCTTCACAGAAATGGTGACTTCTCAATGAACTCTAGCTAGTGAACGAAAACTCCTTCACACGGCTCTGTTCACAAGCAGTGGAAACTTAGGGGTAAACCACATATTTAGGGGTAAACCACAAGACTAGGGGTCAACAAACCTAATCTTTCCACCTTAACAAAGTAATATTAAACAATTCATTTAAAATTTCACTTTTGCACAAATAAAACCCTAATTCATATGGACGTCACCCCTTTAGGGGACGTTTTGGCACAAAGAGGATATCATTGGTGATGAAGGAGAGTGGAGGGGCTTCCCAAAGCCATATATCAAGCAATAAGACCACTTCCTTCATGATTCCCTCAAAACTTCCATGTGTCATCGCATGTCACCTCACCACCATACCTTAACCCCCCTAGGTGACGTCATGCTTAGAAAGGAGACGTTTTGCCTCTCCTAGTAAAAATGTTTGGCATGTGGGGCCTCGTCCAAGCCATCTCCAAGGCCTTTGAAGTTTCATATTTCTCATCTGGCATGCGATCCCTTAGCATCCACCTATGGGATTCAAGCCCCATGGAAGCCCAAGATAAGCTTGTTCTTCCAAAATTGTCCACCCACTAGGTCCTAAAAAGACAAACAAGCATGCCCTCCAAGGATCTCAAATCATAACATTATGATAAGTGAATCCAATCAAAAAATGAGCCACCTAAGCATGTGCATCAAAGATCATTGTATCAAATAGTTAATTGTTCAAAGACAATATGTGACTTGTCAAGCTTGAATATGGGAGGGTTGACGAGGTGTCTTATTGGGTAGATCTTTCCTAGTTCAAGGAAAGTTTCAAAGAGATACATCTCTAAGACATGTAGAGTGGGTGAAGTGGTTGGGGTCAAAACTCAATGGCATAGGGATCATGACATACAAGAGGTCGTAGTGTCTCATTCATGGGTTCCTTTGTAGAGGGTGTGTGGTACCTTCGTCTGCAATGCACTTTTTCCAAGCCCATTATTGTCCATTATTTCATAATTTTAAGGAAAGGTTGAAGGCCACTACCCTGGCATGGTGTCCAGATAATGGAAATGTCATCCACAAACACCTAGTGGCAATGAGAAGGTCGGCTCATGATGAGACCCCCTTTGTCTTAGCCATGCAACTGAGAGCCATTACCCTGGATTGGTGACCAAATGATGGTAATGTCATACCACTATATATTCATGGACATGATAGGTTGGATCATGATGAGACCTCCTATCCTTCAACTACCCTTAATCATTTTTAGTCACATTTCATTGTGGGTCCCCTTTTACTCAAAAATGAGTGTTTCATTGCTTTCTTGGGTGATCCCTGGCGAAGCATATAGAAGGTTCATACATAGGCTTCTATATTTTTCCCAACATCAATCCCTTTGGGCCTTCAGTCCCTTCTTCTCATAGAATGAGGGACAACCCCTTCTTGGGTCAATACACCCTAAAATCCCAAAAGATAAGGAAATGGGGGAGAATAGTGATGGAAATTGATAATTATGGTCAGGAACGGTATGATGTCTCTTCAAGGGAGTTCCTAGTAGAAAACCCATACCCAAGGAATACCACTTACGAGGGCACAATGTCAAACACCAAGGTGAAGCAGGGAAAAATGCATAATGTCCAAGCATATATCATGAAGTCTAGAGAAATCTAAGATACAACATACTCAAATGGCTTAAATATTGAAATGATGCTTCCCATAACACTGACTTGTACCTCATGGAGCAAGGCCCACTGCCTTCCGAAAGCAAGTTGATATGGTGGATGCCATCTAGAAATATGCAACCATTTGTGGTGGTGAGGAGGGTCTCCATGTGTGCAAAAGGATATTGATGGTCATGTAGTCTCTCGACACTCCATATCTGCAGCTTGAGGGCCTTGAGACACAATCTCCTTAGTTATCCAAAAAATGGGGATAACAATTCTAACCTGGTTTGTCAACTTCAGAAGTTTGTTTATGGTTTGAAGCAAGCAACTAGATATTTGTATGTTAATATCGACAGGTTGTTTCTTCGACTTGGTTTCAAACGTTGTGAATTTGATCATAGCTTATATGTACTTCATAATCATGGAAGCACCTTGATTATTTTTGTATATGTTCATGACCTTGTCATAACTAGTAATAACATTGATATCATTCTTCTATTGAAGAAACAACTTGTCAACTCCTTTGACATCACAGATCTTGGTATTCTACATTATTTTTTGGGTCTTCAAGTATTACCATTGTCTAAGGGTTTTTTAATTTCTCAATTAAAATATGTAATGTATCTTTTGACACATTTTAAGATGGAATATTGTAAGCCCTGTGCTACTCCTTTTCAATCTGGAGTTGAACTGAGAAAAAATTGTCAAACTCCCAAAGTCAATGCTACCCTCTATCGACAACTGATCGACGGTCTCATTTATCTTATTCACAGTTGACGTGGCATTTACTTTGTTGTTAGTGTGGTTTCTTGTTTTAAGTAGGATCTCTGAGAAATCAATAGAAGGAATTCAAAAGGATTGTTCACTATCTCAAAGGTACCACTCATATTGCTATCAAGTATTGTTGAAGTTCAGATGCATTGGTCGACTTCACTAACACCAACTGGGTAGGAGATAGTGATGATCAGAATTCCACTTATGGATATGTGTTTCAATTCAGCACTAGACCATTGGTTTGGTCGTGCAAGAAGCAAATGGTAGTCTCCTTGTTGACTACACAAGTAGAATATTGTAGTGTCATTCATGCAAGTACAGAGATAGTATGGAGTCTCCAACTCTTGGGTGAACTTGTATTTCATGTACAAACCTCAACTACACTTTACTATGACAATCAAAGTTCCATTCAAGTTGTTGAAAACCATGTTTCCCATAGTAAGATGAAACATGTTGAGCTCCATGCTCACTATTTCAGACAGTTGGTTCAGGAGAACGTTGTCTCTCTTGTCTATTGTGGAATAGATGATCAAATAACCGATAAATTTATTGATTCGTTATCTGAAGCTAAGTTTATCAAGCTTCGTGCAACACTTGGGCTTCCAGAATATGCAAATGTGGGGGGGAGGGATTCCTACTAGCTTAATTTCACCTTCTGAATCTCCAAAGTTGTGTGTTGATGGGGGGTTATTGGAACCTCGGGTTCTGATGGTTCATCACACTTCTCCTAGAATCAGTCGATCGAGCGGTTGACCACCAATATCTGGAAACATTCGGTTGGACGATCGACCTAATATCTACATCAGTCCATCGAGTAGTTGACAAATCTATTAGTTGGATAGTCAACCAGCAGTCGAAGACAGTTGGTCGGTGGATCGATCTACCATATGAGCAATCGACTATGAGTTGAACACATGGAATTGTTCCAAGAGAAGTTTGATGAACCATCATAACATTTGATTCCAAAAAATACATGGAACCATCAAAACCCTTGACCTTGACTTGTGAAATGACAAATCTCCCTTAATCAACACATGGTTTCTCTTGAAATAAGAAAGTCCTACTCAAATAGTGGAACATATCCCTTGCATGTAATTCCTTGAGATCACAAGTGATTTCTCAACTCACCTATGTAGAAGCAACATGCCAACAACATGAACACTCACAGCTTCCTATTTATTTCATTAGTTCAACAAACCACACCTCATATAGAGGTCCATGCTTGTCATAATTTCAAAGACATGAGGCCAACAAATGTCTTCACACTAGTAGCATCATTGACTAGAAAAAATGTGTCTCTAGCACATGGTAGATATTCTAGTGACTCTTTCAAACTAGAAGAGGCTCGCGTTTTCAACTATGGTGGCTCTCTTCTACAACACTTCTCGACCAGCAATTCTACACATGCTTTGTCTCTTTCACAGGGGCTCAATAATTTTCCTTCACACAATTCGGCTCCTTTATAGGATGTGGCGTGATACGTACATGAGTGTCTCCACTATGTGCATGGTTTGTGTTGGAAATGATTTCTTCTGGAAATTTGGGTTGCATTGGAAACGATCCCCTTTAACGATGCTCCACATTCACAGTAGTAACTATTCATGGCTCTATGGTTGCACACTTCTCCGGAAACAACTTCTTTCACCACTCTACATAGACTCCTTATTGTGCAACGTCCCCTTTGGACAATGAATCATCTTCACATCAGGCGTGTTCACTATTTCACAACAAGCATGGTTAACTTCTCACACAATGCAATAGCAATACCTTTATCACCTTATCAATTCCACACGGCCTCTTCACAGAAATGGTGACTTCTCAATGAACTCTAGCTAGTGAACGAAAACTCCTTCACACAAATTTGTTCACAAGTAGTGGCAACTTATTCAAACACTTTCTTCACACAGTGACAAACAATCTCTCATAATTTTGGACCCTCTTGTGAGGGAGTTAGGACCAATCTCGCTCTCATACCAAATTAAAAATTGAGAGATTAGATATAATGTTACACACAAAACTATATTGAATAAATTAGTATTTACATTAGGTTGTGACTCCATTATGTAAGGTTCACAATTTGTTATCAGATCTAACTTATTATAAATATAGAAGGAGAGATTGAGAGAATATCTCAACCACACACCAAAACAAGACTCTTATTTGGAGAGAATCTCTCACAACCAACTATCTAACAACCTCTGAAATAATATACTCAAACAACTCACATAGAGATTGACTCTACCTCTCAATAAAAAAATACGTTACCAAACATAATCTCCTCACACATTATTAAGACAAGTAAGAGTTACATATTCCAAGAGAAACATAGAGCTCTTTTTGAAGTTAAAATCTTCATGCACGCCCACAAGAAATATGAGTTATAGGAATCCATGCAGACCATAGGCAGCAAGGTTGATAGAATCAAGACACATTTGGGCATACCGGCAAGCGAAGAGACTCAAACATCAATGGAAGATATGGAGGAAGGAAAAATTCCAATGGTTTATGGAGTAATGGTGATTGAATTTGGCAAAGTCTCAAATCTCCCATAGAAGAAAATCAAATCTGAAGATCCAAGCAATGCATGGAATCAAAATGATCCGGATTTATAGATATATAGAGAAAAATAATAGAGATACAGTGAAACTTAACTTCTATTCAATAAAGAAATATGTTGAAACTGTAAAATGCAGAATGAAACAATATTGCTCAAATGGTGGTAGCTAATATCTAAGAAGAGATGTGGTGGATACGCGCATTCTCCTAAGAACATTACAATGAGGCCTCCAAGCCTTTCTAGCATCAAGAAGTAATCAGAAAAACCTATACATCCAAAAAACTAATCCTAGGAGATGAAGAGCCAAAATTCATGTGGGCCCCGATGGGGTAAGTTGGTACATCAACTTCCTAGGGTCATAACTTTTGCATACGATCTTCGTTTTAGGTCACGATAGCACATTGGAAAGGTCTATCCAAGGACTACACATTTTTCCATCACACTCTAAATCTATCTGTAGTGTGACTATGGCGAGCCCAAAAAACATTGTTTAGGTCCTCAAAACGGCCCCAGAAGTTTAGGACCCAAAACGCTAGAAAACAAAGTGCCAAGATGAAACTTGTATGTGAGCCAGTTGGAAGAGGTGGGTGACCACCAATATACACCTAGATCAATCCTCCCCCCTTAGGAATCAATAATCTACATTGTGTTGAGTTCCCCCATGAGATGAGGAATTTTTTGTTGAATTTGGCCCCGGGTGAGCCACTTGCCTTGGTGCAAGAGCTTCCCCTCTTTGACAAAACAATAAAGTTAAAGCTTTTGTTGGAAAGTACCCTTGACTTGTGTGTCCAAGATCTGATCATTGGATGCATGTTCCATGTAGTCAGGGTTGAGCTATTTCGGTGGCAAATGTTATGTTATCTCTGAGGTGTCCAATAATTGTGGAAAGTATGGTCGAAGGAGGTCCACATTAAACAATGGGTGAAATCCAAGGAAAGGGGGAATGTTGAGCTCAAAATCATTATCACCCACAGCCTTCGTGTTGGTGTAAGGTCCATATCAGAGTGGAAAAATCTTCTAATGGGGTCTTGTAAGGCGTTCTTTCTGCAAATGCAACCAAACTTTATCTCCCACCTGAAATTGGTGTGGCACTCGGTGTTGATCACGGTGCAACTTGTACTTGGCATTGGATTTCTACAAAATATCTTGAACCTATTAGCGGATGTGTTGGATTCGTTCAATGAACCAGGTAGCTTTGTTGGCTTCGGTTTGAGCATGGGACGATTCTTCATGTGTGGACACAAGGGGTAGTGCAACATCCATGGGACCCAATGGTTGAAATCCCAACCCCACCTGAAAGGGATTGTGGTCAGTTGAGCTATGTATGGCTCTATTGTAACTGTGTAGAACAAAAGGAAGACTCCCATCCCATGTGTGTGGATTCTTGGAATTTTACATGCGCAAGATATGCATGATCATCTTGTTGATGACCTTGGTTTGGCCATCCGTTTGGGGGTGAAAGGTCATGGATTTGGTGAGCTTAGTGTCCAGTCATGACCAGAGGCTCGATCAAAATGTGTTGAGGAACCGGCTATCCTGATCTAAGACAATGGTTTGTGGTATCCAAAAATGTACCCACACTCATTCGAACAAGAGCTTGGCAATGGCCTCCATTGTGATGCTCTTCTTGCAAGCGGCCAGAATCACCATCTTGAAAAATTGACCAACAACCACAAAAACACAGTCATTTCCCTGATTGGTTGAAGGGAGGCTCGACATGTAGTCCATCGAGATGGATTCCCAGGGCCTATCGAGAGTAGGCAGAGGGGTGTGCATGCCTTGTTTCTTAATGGCCGGTTTGGAAATGGTGTAGGTCGTGTAGGGCCCGATATACTTGTTGACATCATGTCGGATTTTCAACAAATAGAAATGTTGTTTCAACATTGCCACTATCGTTTCTACGCCTAAGTGTTCTGCCACCCAACTATAGTGCACTTCCCAAATCATCTTCACTCGCTCGCTTGATGGGATGCATAGATGGCCCATATGGCACAATAATCTGTCCTAAAGATGGAAATTAGTGACAACTATGTTTGTGCCTAGCATATGGTAGGTAGTGGTGAATTTAGGATCTCTCTCATAGAGTTGGGGCCACCCAGAGGTATCATGTCCACAAGAGTGTAGCATCGTGGTTAGTCATGCAACTTGAGGTCGAATGAGGTAGTCAACGACGCAGTTGGTGCTCCATGTCTTATACTTGATGTTGAGATGAAACTATTGCAAGTATGTACACCACTTATGATGGCGATCATTCTGCAATTTTCCTAGTGTCTGCATGAACTGCAAAGGCTTATGATCAATGTGGATGATTTTTTCCTTCCTAAGAATGTAATTCCTCCATTTGTGATAGGCTTGTACAATGGAGTACGTTTATTTATCGTAAGTGGGGTACTTATGGATGATGACTGATAGTGTCTCACTATGATAGGCCATGGGATGTCCATGTTGAGTGAGAACTGCACCCACAACATAGTTTGAAGCATATATCTCAATCTCAAAAGGTTGTTGCAGATCATGTAATGAGAGCACTGGAGTTGAGCACAAGCGTTGCTTCAAATCATCGAATTCTTTTATAGCATGATGTTTCCATAAATAAGGTTGGACCAAAAGAACATCACAAAATTCAGGGGGCAGACATCACGTTGGCATGTTTTCGGACAGAGGGAGAGTATGTGTGTTTATCATTGATGGAAAAGATCAACACCATCAGCAGAGCGATGATGGCATGGAAATGGAAAGATCAACTGAGAAGAGAAACAGTGATCATTGGATCTCATTCAAAATCCCCAATGATCATCACATCTGAATTTAGATAGGAGTAGAGCGCAGTAGAAGAGAACAGATCTCAGACGTCTGATTAGGGCTCGAAGACCGACCGTCGTTGGATCCATAAGAAGGAGCACGATCTTTACGTGCAAGATGAAGAAGGCCTAAAAAATCCTGAAAGTAGGGGGGGCGTCCATTATCAAAGAGGACATGTGGTGAAAGATCAGAGCACGTCAAAGACTTTGTTTCAGAGTTTCGCAAATCGAGAAATCCAAAGGAAGGAGGTTCTCTAACCTCTTGAACTTGCGATATGCGATATCCCGAAATGATCTGGGTCGTCGGATCGAGGATTGATCTGAACCTTTGGATCAAGGTGTGGTGTGGAACGTTGGATGCAGAGGACACATGGCAAGCGATTGTTTTTCCGCTGACTAACAGGTCAAAGGAAGGAGGCTCCTAACCTCTCGAACTTGCGATATGCGAAATTGCGATATAATCTCAGTTGTTGGATCGAAGAAAAATCTAGGCCGTCAGATCTAGGAGGTAGATCATGACAGACCACGTCAGCGAGGACAGGTGGAAACTTATGTCAGCAAGGACACGTGGCATGAGCATATAAGGACAAGTGTCAAATTGATTTGACTTTTCAGGCCACTGGAAATCATAATTCTGAGGGACACGTGGCAGCCACTCGACTCTTTTCACGTCATTGAATGACTCAAGAATGACGTCACTCTGTGAGTTCTAGTTTCAGGAGTTTCCACTTCAACACTTCCCCAAAGTCCCGAAGGCTCAAGTACCGGGACAGAGGAGAGTCGTCTGATCACCGCGGATAGAAGACCGTTGATCTGGCTCCATTTCTGAGTTTCGGATACCGAGAGTTGGAGGAGTCAAAGACACTCATGGAAAGAATGACGAAATGCAAAATCACGAAGCACCTTTTGGCGCAGCCTATGGTCATCGTCGGTGGTCACATGAGGGGAAAGAGCTAGCGGAGCTAAGCTCCTTTTCGGCGATCACAACATGAAGAGTCGAGACTCTTCACCACAGGATTCCCGAAGTCATGAATCATGAATTGTTCATTTGGTTAGAGAGTGGTCACAGCATGTGGTTACATGGTCATGAGAAGGGAAGGAGCCAGTCCAGCTAAGCTCCTTTTTGGAGTTTCGGGGATCGCAACTTGGAGTGTCGAGACCCTTCGACACATAATTTTTGAAATGAAAAATGTGAAATACATTTTGATTAGGCCCATGGTCACAGCCAGTGGTCATATGGATTAGGCGCGAGATCCATCATTGGTAATCCAACGGTGCTGGTTATTTGGAATTTGATCGAAGGGCTATTGTTTCTCTTTACAATTAATTGTTTAGTTACTATTCAGTTAGCTAAATTGAATGATGGTTCTTGG
>JASDQU010235957.1:1054-17055 GCA_032191745.1 Picea mariana
ATGGCCTAAAGCCGACATAAATAAAATAACATTACTAATATAATATGCCCCAATTAAGGGGTAATGAGCCAATATTAGGGCTTAACATGCAATGTGCTAACACCAAGAGCCCCTTGCAAGTAACAGTTGGTTCTCACATATATACCAGTTTCCAAACTGTCAACCCATAGAATCCCAGGATCCCATGCCATCACTAGAACAGACCCATCATGCTGAAGATGAGCCACTCTGACCCTAAATACATGATCCTCCTGCCTAGACATCATCCTCAATTCCTGCATCCACAAGTTTTAAGGCTTGAAATAATTGTTCCCACTATCAAGGATCATGTCCTGCCAATGTATGTCAGTTAGGTCAACCAAACCAACTCTAGAATCAGGCATCTCGTAGAATTTTATGTGGTGACAAACTGATAGGGCATCAATAACACCTAACCTCCAAGTATCAAAAGGGAAAGCCCTAATACTCCAGCACCACCATCCTACTGCAATCATCTAAGCATCATTCGGAAAATATATCAACACATCGTCCATAAAGTGCCTCCATGTGAACCTTTCTTGGTCCAGCTTATAAGTGGTAAAGTCACCATGGTACCAAACTAACATGTATGATGTGAAGCACCCTCTACACATAGCCTTGATTTCTCAGGTGCCAACTCAAGAATCCAATTGATTGTTATTGATAAGCTAGACAATCATAATCTACATAAACTCGGTCAACTCCTCGGAATACCACTCCTCCAAGAAACCACTCCTAAGTCTCCCAAAAGTAGAACCTGGCGAATCAAATCTGGCCCTCTCATATCTAATAGTAGTTGAACTTTTAAAAAATGTAATCCCAGGGTCCCAAACTAATCCCAGAAAGGAACCACCATGTTGACGTTGCACTACTCTAATCATCATTTTCATCTCAACACGCTCAGTCTGCATCCTCCTCTCCTAGAACCCCAAGCTGAACTCCCTGAAGGGACAGAAAACACTACCCTGATGATCTGAATTTTAAGGGGGTATACGGTCTAAATTCGGATGCAAAAGTCATAAAGCTACAAAGTTAATATATTTCCCATGTGGATCAAGGAAATGCTCACATCCTCATTAATTAATTGGGCTAACAAGTTTCCCATATGGGTCAAAGAGAGTTTCATCTCTCCACTAGTGTATTGGGTTTTATTTTCCACTACTTAGTTAGTTGGGTAGTTAGATCTATTATTATAATAATAGAGACTCATTTAATGAGCTCTTCCCATTATTGTATCGAGTTTTATTTTCCACTACTTAGTTAGTTGGTAAGTTAGATATATTATACTAATAATAGAGACTCATTTAATGAGCTCTTTTTTACTTTGTTCAATGGACCATTTTGTAATGTTATATAAAGGCCTAGCAATCCTTCTCATAATATCAAGTTACTCATTTTGGCTTCCCTCATATTTTTTTTATTGTTTATTTTGGCTTCTCTCCATGCTTATTTTCATGCAATATTGGCACGTCTAAGCTCCTCCTCTCTCGGCATTCAAACCATCCAGATCTCAGCCCCCGAGATCCAGATCAATGGTATTAGAGCTAATTAATCTCACAATGAACAATAAAAAAATATGAGAGAAGCCAAAATGAGTAACTTGATATTATGAGAAGGCTTGTTAGGCCTTTATATAGCATTACAAAATGGTCCATTGGACAAAGTCAAAAAGATCTCATTAAATGAGTCTCTATTATTAGTATAATAGATCTAACTACCCAACTAACTAAGTAGTGGAAAATAAAACCCGATACAATAATGGGAAGAGCTCATTAAATGAGTCTCTATTATTATAATAATAGATCTAACTACCGAGCTAGCTAAGTAGTGGAAAATAAAACCCAATACAATAATGGAGAGATGATACTCTCTTTGACCCATATGGGCAACCTGTTAGCCCAATTAATGAATGAGGATGTGAGCATATCCTTGATCCACATGGGAAATCTATTAACTTTATAGCTTTATGACTTTTGCACCCGAATTTAGAACATATACCCCCTTAAAATTCGGATCACTTGAATCCTCCCTTGTGAAGGTGTCTCAGTGAAGTATAACTCTACAAATCCATGGTTGTCCTTAAGTTTGTCTTGCCATATAGAGTAATTCTTGACCTCCCCTCTACTGACATCCAAAAAATAAAGCATACTAATCATTGTCACATCTTTGTCAATCATCATTCATGGCACTGTCAATCATCATCATCTGAATCAATCTATAACTTAGATGAATTCCTAGATCCCACCACCAAATTAGAAGTCCACCACTCCCAATACCTACTAGCTATTGCAGTGCCATCAGAGTCAAAATGGGTGAAGTCTCTGGTATGCCAACATCTTGTGGAAACCAAGTACTAGGAATCAACTATGTGCCTGTAATTTTGTTCAACTCCTGCCAAACTGTACCAGGAAATCTATTATCCCAATCACTATCAATATACTCAAGTAATCCATGGAGTCTAAACACCTCCTTGGAAAGTATCCTGTCACATGTGGTGCCTCATACTCATATGAGTACCCAGAATTCCCTATCAAAGGTGAACAACACATAGCCCTCATAATATTATCCCTAAGTGTGGACTCAGGGACTACATGTGTGCGACCTCCAAAGTGGATAATTTCATCAACCATACTATCAGTTGAATTCTATGTGAACCAATCCAATACAATCTGGATCTCCTCTTGTGCTTTGACCACATAGCTCAAATGAAAGAAATATGACCTTGCTATAATCCCTCCTACCTCACCCAATTGACTTAGGTGAACCCTCCATGTCCTGTTGAATATACCATTGGAATCAAAAGATATCGCTAGATTCCACTTCCACTTCCTGTGAGACTGGAAATTGTCAAGTGTGTTCTGCAATTCCCATGCTAAGACCAAGAACTCAAGGCAACATCTGAAAGAAATCCCATAGGAAACCTACTCTCTGTCCCTCCTCTGGTGATATCCCATTTGAATATTAATCTTTGAGGAATATACATCTCCATGAGGCTCATCCATCCACTCATCGATCTTGGGTGAATCAAACTCAATGACATGTCTGAAATCCCTACCTCGAGGTCTCCTTGAGGGAATCATTCCAAAAACCCATTGTATACCATCGTACACATTTGTATACTATTGTATACCATTGCACACCCATGTATCATCATTTACCTCCTTGTATCCTATATGTGCCACTGTATCACTCACTCCACTAATATGAACTGAACCTGGATCCCAAAGTGATGTTTCCACATCTATCCTATACTCAATCCCCCAATCAACTCATGCATATACTTCCTTGTTGGTTGGTCCACAAGAAATTTTCTCAACTACATCCTCTATAGCTAAGCCTTGAGCCCAAAGAAAGGGCTCATGATCCCTACAATGCAAAATAGGCTTACAGTCAAAACCCTTTGTGTCAAACCTCTCCTTAAACATCTACAACTATGAATGATCCTTGTGCAGAATCATCACAAGAGGCTCCTCCCTCAGGTCATGAGTGCCACTCACGCCCTCATGTTTTGTTACTGCCAACAATGATAGAATCTATGTTGTTTTCAATGATGAAGAGTGTGCCAAACCAAGCTGGTAACAAAGCTCTACAATCTCCCTTTCCTTGTCTTCAATGAACTTAAGAGCAAAGTGGATATCCATGAACAAATGCAAATAATTGGATTTCATCTACTATAGTGCCTCTTTGATGATGTGTAATTGGGTACTAGTGACTACATCTGCAATTCCCTTTTGCCTCTCCTCCATCTAGTTTTTCCACATAAGGTCTTCAATAAAATTATGAGTACCATCTGTCGTCATCAACATTTGCACAATTTGCTCCTCTATGACCAATAACTGATTCTCCAATTCACACAATGTCATTTCATCAACATGGTGTGGATTGTCACACAAGGGACCAACTGACTCACTAGATGATATTGTGCAATGATGGGACTCACATGGACTATCCTCCTCATACAATATTTCCAATTTGTTCTCATCCACCAAATCGGCCTCTTTGTTGCATAGCTTTGAACCTTTTTCATGTGTTGGTACAATCATGATTGCATCATCATACATGTCATAAGGTATTGAATCCACATCATGGTTAGGTGCTAGCACATCCTTTTCGTCAGCATCACATCCATCCAACACATTGTATTCATCGACATTATCGGTTCGATCCAATGGTGTATCACATGTTGTTGTTTGGTCTTCCTCTATGCACATATCCTCAAAATGGTTAGATGCATGCTCCTCCACCTGTTATTCATGCTCATTTATCTTCAATTTTTTTCCTGTACCTTTAAAAGAATCCTCATTCACATTCTTAGGCCAGCATCCATACTTTAGGATGAAATAGATTTTAAAGGGAAGATACACATATCTCCTCCCCCAATGCTAGATATTCCTGGTAGTGGTAAGGAAAAAATTTTAAAAATTTTATCCTCCTCAAGATTTCAGCCACAGGCTCTGGATATTTCTTTATCTTGCTTAACTACATGAGTGAAAACCCTACTACCATCCTTCTTATACATGTATGTACACAATATTATTTCCTTTTGTTTCCCCTTAGGCTGGAAAGATATCCATCTCTAATACCACTGTAGTGTCCCCAATGGGAATATGCTAGGAAAATAAGGGTTTGTTGTCCAATATGTAGTTATGGTTGTGTTCTTCTCCAAACACATATGTTGTTAAGTTGATTGAGGAATTTCTACAACCTTTTTGCTTATAACCCATAGATAGACATTTTGACAAACATGTTGCATTCAATCTAAATACACTAGAAAATAGAAGAGATAATATGGCACTTTATTAAAAATATAATCTTGATCACACAATACAATGTCTAGGGTTGTTGTAGCAGCTTTGACAAATCAGCAAAAATACAAATTGAAATCAAAACCTGATGTAGTGCCCTAATCTCCTCTAGAATATGGTTCATCCTACAATCTACAGAAATACTAACTCCCAAACTCCAAACCCTCTTCAAGATGATACCAAACACCTGTGAGGGTTCTCCAAGTCTCAAGCCCTCATTGGAGACAATGTCGGGCTACTTTGATATTGATTACAGTGATCTGAATGTCACACCCAAGTATCTATGCAACTTTAGTTTGCAAAGGCCTTCATGGGACAAAGCTAAATAACCGGCAGTGCCTCATGAGGTGAGGATAGACAACAAGTGAGGCCTCACGGGACCCCCTGTACTCGTCATGTGATGACACCACAACTGCTCTGCAGAAAAATTAATTTGTCCATCAAAAACTATGTGAACCTCCTAACCACTTCGATGATGTCGCGGTCACCACCAGAAAACCCCATGGATCTATACCTCCAAACTGATACCAAACCACAATGAAGCCTAGTTGAATATCCTAGATGGATCCCCCTCTTGTCTAGCTAGGATGGATATAGCACCACCGAAACTAAACTACAATGGTGGAAGGGTTTTGCTACACCCCAATGAAAAAATGGCTCCAAGAGCACTCCAAAATGAGAGATCAAACCATAATGCAAAGGTGAAGAGTTAGCCCTCTATTTATTCTTCCTCCAAGCCTTCTATATGTTTCCCTTTTTTACCAAATCAAACCCTAACCTTGTTTTCCCTCCAATTTTCACTTTAAGATTAAAAGTCACTTTAATAATGTTTAAGTAACTTATTAATCTAAAGTTAGTTTATTTACTTAATATCGCTTTAAAAACATAACATCTCCTAACTAGGTTACATTAAATTACCCCTTTTGACTCCTTTTTTCTTCATTTACAAGCCACAGATGTCATTTCCACTATAGAACAGGGGAACCCAAAAATGAGGACATGACAAATCCTCCCTTTCCATAGATTGCATGTCCTCGAGTAATTCCTTCACAACCTGACACTACATTGACTGAACGAGACTGAAACTAATGATGATCCCTGGGTCTCAAACCAATCTGAAAGATGCAGAGCACCTACTGCCCACAATATTGTCCTGAAATGTGATAACACTAGGGGCCTCTTGCAAGTAACAGTTGGTTCTCCCATCTGTACCAGCTACCAAAATGTCAACCCATAGAATTCTAGGGTCCCATGCCATCACTAGAAAGGATCCATCATGTTGATGATGCACCACTCTGACCCTAAATACCTGATTCTCCTACCTAGACTACATCCTCCATTCCTACATCCACAAGTTGTAAGGCCTCAAAGAATTGTTCCCACTATCGAGGATCATGTCTTTCCAATGTATCTCAGTCAAGTCAACCAAACCAACTCGAAAATCAAGCATCACTGAGAAATCTATGTGGTCATAAACTGATAGAGCATCAATGACACCTAACCTCCAGGTATCAAAAGGGAAAGCACTAATAATCCATCACCCCCATCCTACTGCAACCATCCAAGCATCGTCCAGAAAATCTCTCAAAAAATCATACGCAAAGTCCCTCCATAAGAACCTTTCTTGGTCTGGCTTATGACTGGTAAAGTCACCAAGGTCCCAAACCAACTTGTATGATGTGAAGCACCCTCTACTCAAAGCCTTGATCTTCTAGGTGATAACATAAGAATCTAACTAACTACTCTTGATAAGCCAAGCAATCATAAGTTGCATAAACTCGGTCAACTCCTCAAAAGACCACTCCTCCAAGAAACCACTCGTAAGTCTCCCAAAAGTATACTTTGGAGAGTCAAAACTAACAGTCTCATCTCTAATAGTAGTCGAACTATTAAACAATGTGATCCTAGGGTATCAAACTAATCCTAAAAAGGAACCACCCTGTTGACGTTGCACCACTCTGATCATCATTGTTGGCCCAATGCGCCCAATATGCATCCTCCTCTCCTAGAACCCTAGGATGAACTCCCTTAAGGGACTGAAAACAATACCATGAATCCTCCCTTGCGAAGGTGTCTCGGTGAAGTCTATGTCTGCAAATCCATGGTTGGACTTGAGTCTATCCTGCCATATCAAGTAATTCTTGACCTCCCCTCTACTGACATCCAAAATATAAAGTAGATCAATCATTGTCATGGCTCTATCGATCATCATCATCTTAATCAATCTATCACTCAGATGAATTCCTGGATCCCACAACCAAATTGGAAGTCCACCACCCATTACTTTCTAGTTGTTGCAGTACCATTAGAGTCAAAATGGGCCAAGTCCTTGGTATGCCAACATCTGGTGGAAACCAAGTACTATGAATCAACTATGTGCCTGTAATTATGTTGGGTTCCTACCAAACTGTACCGAGAAATTTGTTATCCCGATCACTATCAATGTACTCAAGTAATCCATGGAGTCTAAACACCTCCCTGAAAAGTAGACTTGTCTCCTGCAGTGTCTCATACTCATACGAGTTCCCAGAATTCCTTGCCAAAGGTGAACCACACATATCCGTCATAATCCTCTCCCTAAGTGTGGACTCAGGGACTACATGTGTGCAACCTCCAAAGTGGATAGTGTCATCCACCACCCTGTCAGCTAAATTATTTGTGAAATGTTCCAATACAATCTATATCTCCTCCTATGTTATGACCACATAGCTCAAATGAAAGAACTCTGACCTGGCTATAATCCTTCCGAACTCACCCAACAAACTCAGGTGAAACTTCCATGTCATGTTGAATATACCATTGGCATCAGAAGATAGCGCTAGATGCCACTGCCACTACCTACAAGACTGGAAAGTGTCAAGTGTGTTGGCCAATTTTCATGGTATGACCAAGAACTCAAGGTGACATCTGAGAGTAATCATGTAGGTATCTTTCTCTTTGTGCTTGCTCTGGTGATATCCCATTCAAAGATTGATCTTCAAGGAATATACCTCTCCATGAGGCTCATCCATCCACTCGTCGATCCTGGGTGAACCAAACTCAATGATATGTTTGAAATCTCTGTCTAGAGGTCTCCTCAGGGGAATCATTCTAAAAACCCTTTTTATACCACCATACACAGTTGTATATTGTTGTATACCACTCTACACCCCCATATCATCATTTACCACCTTGTATCCTATATGTGCCATTGTATCACTAACTCCACTAATATCAATTGAACCTGGATCCCAGAGTGATGTATCCACATCCATCCTATACTCAATCCTCCAATCAACTAGTGCATATACTTCCTTGTTGGCTGATCCAAAAGGAATTTGCTCAAATACCTCCTTTGTAGCTAATCCTTGAGCCCAAAGAAATGGCTCATGATCCCTCCAATGAAAAACAAGCACACGGTCAAAACCCTCTTTTTCAAACCTCTCCTCAAACACATGCAACTATGAATGATCCTCATGTGGAATCGTCACAAGAGGCTCTTCCCTCGGATCATGAGTGTCACTCATACCCTCATGTGTCATTGCTGCCAACAATGACAAAGTCTCTATTGTTTTCAATGATGAAGAATATGCCAAACTAAGCTAGTAACAAAGCTCCGCAATCTCCCTTTCCCTGTCTTCAGTGAAATTAAGATCAAGGTCCCTATCCATGAACAACTATAAACATTTAGATTTCATATACTCTAGTGCCTCTTTGATGATGCGTAATTTGGTACTAGTGACTCCATTTGCAATTCCCTTTCGCCTCTCCTCCATCTAGGTTTTCCACATAAGGTATTCAATAAACTTATGAGTGACATTTGTCCTCGTCAACATTTGCACAATTTTCTCCTCTGTAACCAATAATCGGTTCTCCAATTCAAGCAATGTCATTTCATCAACATTGTGTGGGATATCACACAAGGGACCAACTAAGTCACTAGATGATATTGTGCAATGATGGGACTCACGTGAACTATCCTCCTCATACAAGATTTCCAGTTTTTTCTCCTCCACCAAATAATCCTCTTCGTTGCATAGCTTCGAACCTTTGTTATGTATTGGTATAATCGTGGTTGCATCATCATACATGCCATAAGGTATTGAATCCACATCATGGTTAGGTGCTAGCACATCCTTTTCATCAGCATCATATCCATCCAATACATTGTTGTCATCGGCCTCATCGGTTGGCTCCAATGGTGTATCACAGGTTGTTGTTCGGTCTTCCTCTACACACATATCGTCAACATGGCTAGATGCATGCTCTTCCACCTATTCTTCATGCTCATTTCTCTTTAATTTTTTCTCTATTCCTTTAAAAGAATCCTCTTCCACATTCTTGGGCCAACATTCGTACTTGAGGGTAAAATAGCGTTTAAAGGGAAAAGTTGCACAGATCTCCTCCCCCAATGCCAAATTCTCTCGATAGTGGTGATCCAAATGGATCCAAAAAGGCCAAAAATTCAAAGTTCTCGGATTCAGACAAAACCAGCGCCATCACGTAGTGCTCGTCGTTTCGATTCTAGGAGTATATTCTTTTTTGAAAATGGACTCCGTATGCGAAAGATATCGTGATATGAAGTTCAGGTCAAACAGGGAAAAAGTCAAAGTCAAAGTAAATAGTTAGTACTACTGGTGTCAGCATGGTATGTTGATGTGGTAACACTAGAGGCTGACATGTGTCATGAAAATTTGGCATTTTCATGGTTGAGTTGGCACGGTACGGAATTGACATGTGGACTATACAGATGTTGATGTGGCAGTCTGTACGATGACGTGGCCTAGTGATAGCTTGCCACGTGGTAGTACAGATGACAGGCTGGTAGTGACATGGCAACAGGTGGCAGGCTCCAGGTTGGACACGTGGTGGTATGGGTTGACTGTGCAGCTGAGTTGGTGGATGACTAGGTCGGTGACTATGCAGCTGACTATGTGTACGAGGCCAATCCAGATGTGACACATGGCCCAATCACAGAGCTCCATGTGGCACCCCAGATCATGCCAATAAGGCCTGGGTCAAAAGTTTTTTGGGCCTCACGGCGACTTGAACCCGTGACCTATCCTCCTACAATGACTTCACCAAAGAGAGTTAATCGGTCGATCTACTGTGGTCGTTGTCAACCATATGGAAATAATCTATTATAAAGTGGATATGGAAGAGTTTTTGGGGATAAGCGCCTGGTCGGCGGGGCTAGATTCCGACCAAGGCACATATAATCAAGGTGTTTTCCACATGAACAGGTGCAGAGGACCAGGGGGCACGGTGTCATTTGGACTAACACTCGGCCACACTGTTGTTCACATGACCAGGGTCTAGAAAACAAGGGCGCAGACGCCTAGCACTCAGCCACATGGGCCATCTATACGACCTGGAGCCTATCTAAAAGGGGGGGGCACCCAAATTCTACCAGAAGTGAGTTTTAAATTATAGGATTGGATTTTTATTTAATTTTAGGCATGTTTTAATGGGATTTTTCCCATTTTTGGAGGATTTGGAGCCCAGATTGAGGCCAAATTTTGGGAGGAAGTTGGGATGTGACCCCAAACTCAAAATCTATTTAAATCCAGCCTTTTTACCATGGAAAAAAAGTTCAGAACAGCAGAATGATGCCAAGTTGTAGAGAGTGTTGAGATTCAACAAGAAGATCCTAGTGAAAATTATGCACCTACACTAGGATGGAGGCTTGGGCTATTTTTTAGGTGGAAGACTATTTTTAGATGATGAGCAAATTCTATTTATAGATTATGTCTATTTATAGATTATGTCTATTTATATATGGTGATCGAATTCTATTTATAGATGTATGTCAACTATTATTGTCCCTTAATAATAGTTGGACAATAAATATTAATCTATTCTCAATGAGCACTTGGAAATAGTTAACTGAAGTGGAAAATCAGTTAGCTATAGGAAATTCGAGTCCAAAGGTTGATTGGTGGGACATGCAAGTCGAATTATTTGTAACTGAGTGATTTGAAGTTGTAACAAAGTTATATGTGTAGTTATGTGAGTTGTAAAGTAGTTTAACTTAGTTAAGTGAGTTAAGCTCAGTTGTACTAGTTGTAATTGAACTTACACTGGTGAGAGATCAGTGAATTAATTATTAAGTAATTCACAATCAGTGATCTCACATGCAACTGAAGATTTACCACTGTTAACTACATGCATGTCAGATCCAGTGGAGACCTAGTTGAGATAACAGGTGAAAGGGACAGTTTGACTATCAGTTGTGACATTATTGGGTGCACTCATGCAACCACACACACATTGGAAGTGCCCATGAGGAATGTGCAGCCTAGGCAAGAGGGATTCATTCATTGTAGGGATTGCGTAGAGGAGGCAGGTTGTCTGGAGGCAGTAAATTGGCACATGCATTTGCCAATTTTTGTATGACAGTGTTAGACGATTGTATATGGTATTGAGAGCTCTTGGATTAGATTTTTGTATGAGATTGTTTCATGATGCATGATATATACATAATATATGATAGTGAGGTTTTTAGCTTTATGTTTTCCTGGTAAAACATTTGTACTATGTGTGATTGATCTCTCTTCTTGATATTGTATTTGGAGATCGTGTTTTAAATTCTGCAAGAATTTTACTAGAAGTGATTCTATATTTAACAGTGGCATATAATTTTTAGATCAGGAGAATCCAGGAAATACATAATTTGTATTAAAATTTCTACATGGTATCAGAGCGTAGAAGATTGCAGAAGCTGAGTTTGTGATTGGAAAGAATTCGAATTTGCAGAAAGACTTTCTTGGTTCTATAGTTGATTCAAGATCGAAATGGATTTCAATGGCTTGAGGTTAGAGTATGCACTCGAGGGTAGCTCGAACTACATTTCTTGGAAGGACGGGATGGAGGCAGTACTCGAAGACAATGGATTGAAGGAATTCATTGACAAGGATGTTCCTAAGCCAGATGCTGCAAATCTTGATGCATGGCAAAAGAAAGTGGAAAAGGCGAGGAGGATCCTGTTGGAGGGAGTACGAGACCACATTGTCTCAAACCTCCATGGGAAAGCCACACCATATGCAATGTGGAAGGATTTGACAAATCTATTCCAAAACAGCAGCGACCATAGGAAATTGGCACTCAAAGATAAACTAAGGAAGATCAAGATGGAGAAGGGCAACTCCATTCCAAAATATCTCACGAATTTTGTCCAATGTTAGGATGAGATGGGGAGTGTGGGAATAACAATCATTGATGATTATTTGGTGAGCTTGGCTCTCCTAGGACTTCCCAAGAATTGGCACAGTTATCAAGACTCTATCAATGGAAGGGAAAAATTGCCAGATTGGGAACGACTATGGTCGGATCTAGCACAGGAGGAGTTCAGGCGGAACACCAAAGATGGCTCTTCATCAAAAATGATGATGAAGAGGATTGTGCTTTGGCTACCAAGGAAAGGAAAAGGAATGGGCAGAAATTACATTCAAAATCCGATTCTAAAGGCAAGAAGCTAGATTTGTCCAAAGTGAAGTGTTTTTACTGTCACGAACATGGGTATCTCACTACTAACCATTCGCGGAAGAAGAAGAACAAGAAGGTTGTTGGAGCTGCAACTGGTGAGGCCCTTGCCTCACAATTTGCACTTGACTTATCCTTGATCGCATGCATGGTGTCAAGTGCATTGAGATCATTGTGGTATTTGGATAGTGGTGCTTCCTTCCACATGACGAGAAATAAGGACCTTTTCAGTGACTTGGAGGAGAAAGATCTCAAAATGCATATAGATATGGGTGACAATGGATGATACAGTGCGACTAGCATTGGTACCATTACCTTTCAGAGGGAGTTAGGTAAACCATTTCAATTGAAATATGTTATGCATGTTCCAGGTCTAAAGAAAAACTTGGTCTCAGTCGCAATGTTGGAGGATAGAGGCTATGATGTTGTTTTCAGCGATGGAAAAGCTTTCCTGCGACATAAAACAACGGGTCAAGTCAAGAAGATAGGGATTCGAGTTAAGAATATCTACAAGCTGGAGGTATATGGTTGCGCTTCCATGATGGGAAAGGCATAAAAAGTGGTGAGCCGAGATGAGGGCAAATTATGGCTCAGGCGATTGGGCCATGTTCATCATGGAGCCTTGAAAATCCTGCAGCAAATATCTACTGGAATTCCAATGGGAACACTTGCTCAGTTAGATCAGTGAAAGGGTTGCACCATGGGGGAGTTTTTCAAGTCCACCTTTCATGAAAAGGAGAACTGTGCTTCGGTGATCCTGGAGAGAGTTCACACAGACGTGTGTGGACCATTCTCGGTTACTTCAACAGCAAAACATAAGTATTATGCTATTTTTGTTGATGACTTTTCTTGTAAATGTTGGATCTTCTTCATGCTGAAGAAGGATCAAACATTCTCAAAGTTCTGTGAGTTTAAAGAATTGGTGGAGAAAGAGTCGGGGAAGCAAGTGAAGGCTCTAAGGAGCAGTAATGGTGGAGAATACATCTCTAATGAATTCAAAGACTTCTGCAGCAAAAAAGGAATTCAAAGAGAACTCATAACGCCTCATAACCCATAGCAAAATGGGGTCACGGAGAGGAAGAACAGAACGATCATAGGTGCAGCACGAGTGATGTTGCATGATCAGGGCCTACCAATGCATTTGTGGGTAGAAGCATGCAACACTGCGGTTTATGTGCAAAATTGTTGTCCTCATAGAGTACTTGCATGAGTACACCTGAAGAAGCTTTCACTGGTAAGAAACCGGATGTTTCTCACTTTAATATTTTTGGATCATTTGTTTATGTGCATGTGACCAAGAACGCCAGGAAGAAGTTGGACCCAACTGCTAAAGTTAGGATATTTGTGGGGCACACAAAAACACCCCATAATTATCGTTTGTATTTTCCTAACAATAAGATGATTGTTATGCGACGAGATATAAAATTTGATGAGGGGAAATCCATGTGGTTGTCGCTTGAGAGGGAGCTAGACTTGAATGCGGAGGAGGAACTGTTGGTTTCCAAATATGAGTCTCAAGATGTGGATCATCCACATGAGGAGGTTCATGGAGTGGAGTAAGCCACTCATGCAGAGCCATCCATCAGAAATGGCAGAAAGCGCACCACAGAAGCTGATAGATTGAGACTAGATGTAGCGAAGGATCCTTCGCGGAAGGATCCTTGTGAAAAGGATCCNTGCACAGAATGTAGGATCCCCTACTTCACATCGTAGACAGAGACAGTCTTCTGATTGATTTACTGGATACATGGCTCTCATGAGAAAATGTATTGTGACTAAACCATCTTCCTTTCAGGAATCGGTGCAAGATCCCACTTGGGTTGATGCAATGGTGGAGGAGTATGACTCCATTGTCAAAAACAGTGCATGGGAAATTGTCCCAAGACCAGTCGACAAATCAATGGAAGGTTCGAGATGGATATACATGCTAAAGCAAGCTGTTGATGGAAGTGTTGAGAAATACAAGGACAAATTTGTGGCCCATGGCTTCTCACAGATCGAGGGGATAGATTATGATGAGACCTTTGCACCTGTTGCAAGGTACTCTTCCATAAGATCCATATTTTCACTCTCAGCGCAGATGGCTTGGTGCATTCATCAGATGGATGTAAAAACTGTGTTTCTCAATGGAATCATTGAGGAAGAAGTGTACATAGAGTAGCCTGAAGGATTTGAGATCTTCAGTAGCGATTCGCATGTGTGTCGACTCAAAAGAGCATTGTATGGGCTGAAGCAAGCACCACGTGCTTGGTACACTTGGATAGACAACTATTTCATCAAACTGGGCTTCACCAAAAGTGAAGCGGATGCAAACCTATACCAAATTGGGGTGGAGGGTAAGATTTTAATCATTGTTCTTTATGTTGATGATTTAATACTGACTGGTGATGAGCAGCTAATACACTCATGCAAGGAGGACATTGAAAAGGAGTTCGAGATGAAGTATATGGGCTTCCTTCATTATTTCCTTGGATTGGAAATATGGCAGGGAGATGGTGAATTTTTTTTGTCTCAACAAAAGTATGCAAGGGAGATACTAGGTAAGTTTCACATGGAGGGTTGAAAACCCATGGATACTCCTCTTCCAGGAAACTGGAGGAAAGAGGATGCTACTTCTGGATAGGTAGTGGATGCTACTATCTATCAACAGTTAGTGGGTTCGCTAATGTATCTAGTGAACACAAGACTAAACATTTGCTATGCGGTTAACCACCTGAGTCAAGTGATGGTTAAGCCTACCAAGCTCTTTTGGAAGGTGGGTAAGAATGTCATGAGATACCTGAGGGGCACATCTGAGTATGGCTTATGGTATAGATAGATGAATGAGGTAAAGTTGCATGGATTCACAGATGCAGATTGGGTGGGCAGCCCAACGGACAGAAAGAGCACATCAAGGGGGATCTTTAGTATCAGATCTATAGTTGTTTCTTAGTACAACAGGAAGCAAAGATCCGTGGCACTCAGTTTAGTGGAAGCGAAATACATGGCAACGAGTCAAGCTGCATGTGAGGCTATTTGGAAGAGAAAGATCTTGGTTGGTTTATTTGGTTCTCATTTAGATCTTACAATGATTCATTGTGATAATCAGAGTTGCATTAAACTCTCAATTAATCTTGTGTTTCATGATAGATCTAAGCATATAGATATCCAGTATCATTGTATCAGATATTGTGTGTAGTGGAAGATCANTATAGATATCCAGTATCATCATCTCACATATTGTGTGTAGTGGAAGATCATGTTGCTTCAGTACATTCCTACGGAAGATCAGGATGCAGACATTCTGACGAAGGCGCTCACCAGGAGAAAATTCGAATACCATAGAGACAAGATTGGGGTGAAGGATAATCCTATTCTTGTTGAGAGGGAGCGTTGAAAAGTCAACAAGAAATGTGTGTCTAATTTATTTTTCCCTTAAATAAATTGGACAATAAATATTAATCTATTATCTCATAATTACTTGAAAATAGTTAACTGAAATGGCAAATCAGTTAGCTATAGGAAATTTGAGTTCAAAGGTTGACTGGTGGGACATGAAATTCGAATTAGTTGTAACTCAGTGATTCGAAGTTGTAACAGAGTTATATGTGTAGTTATGTGAGTTGTGAAGTAGTTTAACTCAGTTAAGTGAGTTAAGCTTAGTTGTACTAGTTGTAACTGAACTTACACTAGTGAGAGATCAGTGAATTAATTACTAATTAATTCACAATCAGTGAC
>JASDQU010235959.1:0-10578 GCA_032191745.1 Picea mariana
TGCCTCGAAAAATGTGAAATGCTGTAAACTGTGAGACTGCCATGTTGAGAATTGTAAATGAATACTACACCATGTCCAAGGAGATGCATACAAACTCTATGACACATGATCATGTGGGGAAAGACATAGGTGCATGTAAAATCATGGGCATAACAAGCCCTACATAGTGTGATCACCCCTACAAAGCCAATGATTCCTCTAAACCATGTCTTCCAATAGATCCATCTCAAGACCTCCAATCCTCAAGACGAAAGGAATTGAGAGTGGGGACTAGAGGGACCAAGCATGGTCGACCATCCATTTGAGATTCAAAGAAATATATAATGAAGGTGATAGAGAAATAGTAATCCACAAAAAAGTGATAAGAACGATTTATAATGAGATTAAAATAATTTTTGTTAAAGAAATAAAAGTAGGCATGAAATAGAAGAATAATAAATTAATTAAATTGAGTTGTTGGGGAAGATTAATGATGACAACAAAAGGATTTCATTAATTAAGGGTGAGATTTAATATATAATTATTATGAGATAAAAATAGAATAGAAAAAGGTAAAAATAATTTCTGAACTAAAGCCAAAGGATTTCTTTAATTAAGAGAGAGATTTCATATATATAATATGAAATAATAGTAATTCGGATAAAGCGAATAGGTTAAACGACTAAACCAATGAGATAAGCGGAATTCAGAGAGATGAAGAGAGAGGAGCAATTAGATGCGAAGAAAAGAAACCGAGGAATAGGAGAGGAGAAGGTGATTAGGTAACTAAAATCTAAAAGGAGGGAGCTTAATTGTCAAGGTGATGAATGGTGGGCTTCCAGTATTGGCTAAGTTTGTATCCATCTTTGCGATTAAAGTTATTAGGATGTTTTTAGCCATGGCATCCATGGCTAACCATCGAGGGCCTAGGACACCATATACATATTCATCCACATGGTCTACAAGGCTTTAGGACTTGCATCTTCTCAGTCTTACAACAATGTTGCCACGAAAAAATGTAGGGTTCCTCTTAGGAGGTAACATCTCCCTTCCTGAGAATGAATTGGTGTCCACCATAGATGCTGATTGGAGGAAATTAAAATACCTATCCTGAACTTGGTGCCATTCAACCTTTTAGGAAAGATGCATTTTTTCGTGCTTTCCATATCCTTTGAAAATCAAATTACCCTTGAACTTGACAGGGCTAAATGAACAATAGTTCATTTACTAAGGAATATCCAACATAAGAAGCACATATACTTGAAATCCATACATGACAAGTAATAAATAATTGAATAAGATTTGAATGAATGATATGAGTTACAATGATGAGTGGCCTTGACATTTTATAAGCCTCAAGATGACCTTTCATTTAAAGCTATGTCTTTATGTAATGCACTTTTTAATAATTATATTAATATCCTAAGTTCTATAGTTTAGATATATTTACGAGTTATTTTATTTTTATATACATAAAATTGCCTTCCCCTCTAGAAATGCTTTGTCCCCAAAGCATTTATACAGAAAAACTTTGTCTTGTACTGGCTTTTAATACCTTCTCATGATTCTCTGTTCTTGGAGTCATGATGGTTGGCGATACGAGATGATATGAGTTACGAAGTGTTGAGCAGAATTGTCTTATTGTGAAAGGATTGGACCACCCTAATTCAATTCTTTGTGGAACTGTGTGGTGATGACTTATGTGATTTAGGGAATGATAAGATTCCACCACTAAGCTTTCTTTCGAAATACTAAGGTTGTCAGTTGTTTTTTCATATTGATTTTGTTGTTGGTCACGATGACTTGTGATTTGGATGACGATAAGGCGTCCTTCTATTTTGTGTCTTTATTTCAGGAACATTCGTTGTTTGTCTCCTTTTAAGATTTATCAGCTGATAACATTGCTACATAAGTGTCATCCTGATTTATGATATCGATTGGATCTGTATTGGTTCCTTTTCCATGCATTGGGTTTTAACCTCTAACAATTCTTCTACTTCAATTGGATCAATCATTGTTTCTTTATTGACCAATGCTTACTTGTTGGTAAGTTGTTCTAACTTTTCCTGTAGTGACATTTTATCATTCTTTAATTTCTTAATTTGTGTAAGCCAGCCTTGATTATGATCCCTTAAGCGTGAAATTTTTTCATCATTTCTTGACTTTTCAATTTGATTTTTAAGATCTTGATTCTCTGGTTTCTCATATTTTAACCTTTTGATTTGTTCAAGCAACCTACTATTAAGGTTCCTTAGGTGAGAATTTTTTTCATCTTTTTCTGATGGGTTCTTGTTGAATTTCTTCTTGAGATCTTGATTGCATGTTCTAACTTATGATGGCACTGGTTCTCATCCTTTGATTTCTCGATTTGTGCAAGCAGTTTTTGACTATGATCTTTAAGGCAAGAAATTTCTTCGTCTTTATCAACTACAACCTTGTCAAATTTTTCCTGGCAATCCCGCATCTTTTGTAATGACTGCTGGTTATCTTGAAGGGTCACTTCTGATACATCTTTCAGGTCTTCTGATGTGGGATCTTTTGAGCATGACTTCATTGTAACATCCTGCAATGTTATCTTCTTAATATTATAGGAGAACAACAAAAACTTTTTCTCTATGTTTAAGATGAAGGTACCTAATGTTTCCGGCCAAGTTGAACCTAGCATTATGTCAATGTCTTGTACAGATATAGATGTAATGTTCAATTCGGATACAAAAATATAGTCAGCCAATTCTCAATGGTAGATTATTTATTTTTGGATTAGCAAAAAACTTCTTTTCAATTATACTCGGGAATTAGTAATTGATTCACCAAGTCGACGTTAATGTAATTTTTTTCTTCAACTGGAAAAATAACAATGCTAATATCCCTTCCTTGAATAGAACGCTTAAGTTTTAATAAAACAATAGCGTATTTTGTATGTATGTCGGGGAATCTTTCATTTTTTTCATTGCTAAGCTTCTTTTTGTTTTCATAGAAACTTTCTTCAATGGATACCATGATTACAAAACTTATATCTTCCTCTGATAATAATTGGGTGCACGAAGTGTGAGGGTCCCATTTCTTCAATGTAAAGTTGGATACTTGAACTCTATAACCTTTTTAAATAATACCTCTCCTTAATGTCCACTTTTGATATTAAATGGACGTAGGAATTACAAAGGACCCACGTTAATCTTGGATATTTGAAACTCTAAAATACCCTTTTAATTTATATACCTTTTAGAAATTTGATTTGGAATGTTATTTTTTTGGTAAAAGTTTAGTACTATTCCCTATTTGGCACCTTGTTTACACTTTAATTATATATTTTCACTTTACATTTCTTAAGATCCTTAGACTTTCACTGAGAATGATAGAGCTTAGCTTAGTTATAATATTGAATAAAATCTCATATAGACGGATAGGGATGCGACGTTCGAGTCATGTAGATGCTTGACTTTTTAATTCTCACCCCACCTATGTTCTTGGCTGCTGTAACTTCTGATGATTTGTTTTTAAATGTTTTGTTTTTGAATGTTGACTCCTCACACGATGATGGTGCTTGTGGTTCCTCAATTACTTGGTCAATCATTTTCTAGAGCCCTGTGATGGCAATGTTTTGGTGGTGGTTACCTTGCATAGTGATTAACACTGCAGTTAGATTGGAGGCTGGAAGTTGTATGGCCAAATTGTTTCAAGGTGCTCACGATTTCCTTTGTGCACACATTTCTCTGTGATGGGTTTTACAAAATCGATTTTGTTCTGAAGTGGTTCCTTAGAATAATTGTGTGCACACTGTGTTTAATTCCTCCCGCAATGAATACCTCTGTCAGGAATTGCTTGGGCCCCCTTGTCTATTGTTGCAGTGTGGCCACAGGATTTGCTGCATGGTTCGCAGTGGTGTGCTTTGTGCCTGCTGCTACGTATGTCAGCCGCTATCTGACTTTATATTATATTAATTCTGTTCTTTGAATTTGCAGTATGCTCTTTTCAATTTGAGCAGAATGATCTTCCACAGGCACTTTTCAAAGTATGGCAGTGTGGTCTCCTTCAACAGATTTTTTTTAATAAGTGGATTCAATGATACCAATTTGATGTGCAGCGCTCACTATAATTGCTTGGGTGCCTCCTTTCAATGTTTTGGAGCAGAAATCACTCAGGAACTGTTAACCCTGTCCTTTACCTTCATCTAGATGTGAACTTAGCAACAACTCTCTGTATACATTTGGTAGTTGTTATCATGCAAACCTGCACAAGCAAACTTGCCCAACAACAGTGGGCAAACCAATGTCACTGTTGGAAGGCCTCTCTATTCGGACTGGTACTATTCCAGTCTCAGGGGGGTGTCCCTAATAGATGTATGCTGCCACCTAATTATCAAATCTGCACATATTCCAAGAGGATCAAGACACAAGACTTACTCTCAGTTTGTCTGTAAACAGTCAAGATCGAGTGTGAGTTCAAGTAATGGTTTTCAATTGGTTGGGATCAAATTCCAGAGAAGTGTAACAACTAAAATAAATGAATTTTGCATGAAAGAACGTGCACTTGAAGTGAAGGAAATTCAAAGTAAATCCACAGAAGACCACACTACACCACAAGAAAAATTAGATCAACACAGCTACAGGACTCAAAGAGCTAAAGCAAAGCATAACTGTATCAGATCACTTATTATCCAAGAGATTGTCTGCATCATAGTGAGTGATAGGTGACAGGCTGACATTGAGTTCCGTGCCTGTAGTGGAGGTGGTGGTCTCTGCTGGGTGAAAGAATGAGAAGAATTCTGCTGCAACAAAACTGTCTCAGGATCAAAGTAAAAACAAAAGTAGGCTAGACTGATAATCTCACATACAGTTAAAATCAGTTTCATTGGACTCACTTTTTTACAATGATCAAGAATATGTAATCATCTCTAACATGCGGGCCCCAGATCTCTGGATACTGGAAAAAACCAAACTGCCAAAAATGGGAGTTTTGTGGAATCTGATGAAACTGACTCTGGAAGGAGCTCTGATCAATGGCAATGCCTGGATGCATTTGAAATGAGACAAGTGTGATGAACTCTTGCTAGATCTTAACCCTCCAATTGCACAAGTATTACTAGGGGTTAAAAGCGGCAGAATTAATTTGTAGTTGAATAATCTTCTTCAATCGAACTTTGGAACTGTAAATGGCCAAAAGCCTAATTGCAGTGAAATCTGGTAACTTGGAGAAATTCTGAAGAAATTTGGGTGTGGCCAAAAGGTAGATCAGAGCATGGCTCTAAGACCAAATGAAATGAACAATAATTCATTTACTAAGGAATATCCAACATAAGAAGGCAACTAATTAAAATCCATATAGGACAAGTAATAAATGATTGAATAAGATATGAATTAATGATATTAGTTCCAATGATGAGTGGCCTTGGTATTTTATAGGCCTCAAGGTGACCTTTCATGTAAAGCTATGTCTTTATGTTACATACCTTTTAATAATTATATGAATATCCTAAGTTCCATAGTTTAGGTATATATTTATGAGCTATGTTTATTCTTATATACATAAGATAGGGAGTCGGGACTGAAGTTGTAAGAATGTTGTGAAGTTGGAGGTACTTCCAACTAGGCTTGCCATGAGGCATGCCTTCCAACGTATTTTCCTTTATAAGCACTTTTCAATCCTCCTCTCCTTTTGTTAACGGTTCTTGGTTCAATGGTTAAGTGGGTATGGTGTTATTCCCTTCACCAAGGTTCAAATCTTCCAGAGACATGTTTTGCCTGCTATGGGCCATCTCGCCTGGCAAGCGTTTTGTTTCATGTGGTTGAGGCTAGGTGCAAGTCCCATGCGATTTTGGGAAAATAGATACGTCTCACCTGTGGCTACTTAGCCAAAGGTTTCCTATTGAATGTTGTAATCTGGCACACTACATTGTAATTCTCCAAGTATAGAGTTGGACATGCTTCCTGCATCATGATGAGAGGAAGATGTTTAAAAAAAAAGGTCCTCCTTTAATGGCCTTGATGAACTGTCTTGCATAGAGAGTTGCATCCTAAAGCTTAACTTCAGTAATCTTGAGATTTCTAACTCCTTGGTCATCCTGTGAGTATCCTATATTACCAAATGGAATCACTTCTTGCCTCCACTTGTGGCCACAAGGAGCTAAATAGTAAAATCTTAGTCAGCTTTTGATATTTGAAGGCATCCAAAAAGGCGAGTATTAGACATGTGTCSTTGCAAGAACTTTGGTACAGTTTTGAAACTTGGCAGCCAACAACATTGGCTTTCTCAGTGAATAAGCAGTTTTCTTTTGCATTTTATCTATGACGTATTGCTATAAATTACTTTGTAACRTCATGGAGCAGGTGAACTGGGACAAGTACGACATATTGCTATAAATTATTTGGCAACATCATAAAGAGGGTGAACCATGGCAAAGTGAACGGGTGAACCACAACAAATGAGCTGGTGAGTTGCGACGATCTAGAATAGGGCCTTTCAGACGCTTTCCTATCTATGTATGCATATGGGAATATAGACCTGGACAATCTTTAGCTCTCCCAAGCCAGATATACTATTTGACTCTTAACGAGTCTTTGTCCTCAGGCAGGGATCCAATGAAGTAAGTATGGGTATCCTGCTAAAAGTAGTCCACGGAGCTCCTTCTACTCTTTCGGTTCCGCCCTTAGAGAGAGGGTTGCCTCACCTTGTTCTACTATTTGGGGGAATGGTCTCTCAGCCAACCCTTACATAGATGTTTTACCTTCCTTAGGAAGCTCTGGTAGGATTATACCCCACAGCAACGCCTCGCGCTTTCTTTGTATATATATTATTGCCTTACATCGTGAGAGGGTGAGCTGCGGTGACCAAAATTTTTTAATTGCCCGGCACAGGTCTCCCATGCCATGGTGAGAACGTGGGTTCTTAATGTTAGAAGGTGGCCATGATGATTGAAAAATTGTGATCAGCCTAATAAATCCAAATCTTTGCCAGCTCAAAATTGAAATCATAAATCCAAAAGGGATGCCTCATTATTTGGAGATTGGGCTTGGTTCAATCTAGGACCAATCAAAAGATGTCTACCACTGGAGGCACCCTTCTTGACATTTTCTGAAACACTGGGCTGCCTTACGGAAGATTTAATTAAAATTCAGGTCTTTTCTATTTGACACATTTTTTTCGGCCAAAATCAAGAATGACTAATTGACAAATTAACCATTGACCTACTGCTCTTCATTTTCTATTTGAAGCAAAATAACATTGGTTCTCCCTTCTGCTACTTTTTTGGCAATTAGGTAGCACGGAGCATCAACATAGAGGATGTACAAAGCTGAGTTTAGAAGAGAGCCCTAAGTGACTACTCTGAATAATACAAAACCTTCCAAGTGGAAATTGTTTATTTTCATGCAAGTTTCTACACCAAAGAAAAGCATTTTGAACACATTGATGCAATAATTGCCACATCCAAACACATGGAGTATTCTCAGGATAAACCTTACATAAGCTCTTTCAAACTTAATTTTAATGAAAAAAATCTTGCCTGGTGGTTGATCCATTCCATACCCTCCTCAAAAAACCACTAAATTATCAAAAGTGTATCTTCCTTCAACAAAACCAGTTTGCTCATGGCTTAAAATCTGTGACAGCAAGTGCTTGATTGGAAGAGCAAGTACCTTTGCCAGGATTTTATAGGATGCATCAAGAGAATGACGGGTTTCCAACTTGAAATAAGCTCAGGGATATCTCTTTCCAGGATTTGTATGATGTTTCCTTGCTTAATGACCTCTCTCAACAAATTGATTTATCAAATCTTGTTGACATACCTTAAGCAGATAAGAGTCTGCTAAGCTCCAATTAGCTTTGTAGAATATGCAAGGAACCATCTAAGCCAGGAGTATTATCGTTTGCGATAACCTTGGTGGTTTCAGGTAGTTCATGCATAGCATTGAATTGTAGTTTCTGTTGTAAATCTGCCTTGGTTGTTTGGATTATAGAAATACTCTCAGTTAGATGTTTGGCAGCCAATGGCTCAGCGATGCTGAGGTTTTGTCCCCCACCTTCAACCAATGGAGACACATTTGAATCTTCACTACATTGGCCTTTTGACCCTTTGGTACCTTAATCACAATTTTAGCTTGCATTGCAATCTGCACATTGAAAGATCACAATTCAAGCTGCTTTTTCACTGCAACCAATTCCTTAGCTACTGCTTTCTTTGAGTGCCGATCATATGGAAGTTAAGTCAACAGCTTCCAAAATTTTTCCATGGGGAATAGAGGATTTACTATTTGACTCTCGTGTTGTATAGGTTTTTGTTTCACTGACTTGGAATAGCTATCATCTTAACTAGATGTAACTATTCATATTTAACTCCCTTAAGATCTGAATCATTTTGAGATGCTAAGTTGTTACATAAAACATGGAATGGACACGCAGATAACTGTTAGAAATGTGATTTACAATGTGATGATGCAACTTTTACTGGACTAAGATCTGAAAATGATTGATTCCACAGGTTCGTGAATTCGTTACTTCATACAATCAATTACGGGAGATGGGCTTCCCTTCTCATACTGTTTCTGGGGTCTTAGCTATGTATGATAATGACAGAGACAAAGCATTGGCACATCTTCTAAGCAATATGTCGTAAGACTCACGGAAGAGTATGTGAAGTCTCAAGTTTTACATTTTATAAGTGATAAAAGCTCATTGTTGGGATGTGTTTTCCCATGTGGTTTAGAATGATGATACACACACTTAGTATGATGTTCCCATTTGCATCATGGGTTTCTTTTGTTGGATGCTTCAGTGTCCAGTATCTGCCACTGACCTAAGTATGTTTTTGGTACTAGAAAGCATTAACTATAGTGATTTTTATGTTGTGCCTTTTCCGTGTAAAATGCAGATATTGTATTGAAAGATGAAAAATAAATTACAGCTATTCAGTTTCTGGATGTTCCCAAACCCGTTTTGTAAGTTTCTCTGTAAAGAAAGCATGTTACTTAACTAGAAAAATGTATTTGTTTTCATCATCTGACATGGTGTGGTAAGCTTGGCATAGATGGTGAGATAAGTAGATTACCTGTTGATATTTTCAAGTTTGAAATGCAGTGCTCTCTCTCACTYGCGTCGATAGAGATAGAGATATTGCATGTACCAACCATACAAATCTTAGTATTATCTTGAAACTTTAGTATATTCTTAGTATTACGAAATTCAAGCATGTGAACTAATGAGTTGTGAATAGTTATAAATCATCACGATGGATTAAAACAAATGTGACGTTTGTTATATAAATTCAATGATACGTTTTTCCTTTGGCCTTGGTATTTTAGGCTTCTGTTTTTTTCTTAAATATATTTGTTAAGGAAATAGTGAGGAATAGTTTTACCTTCACAAGAAAAAGTGAAGTCCTAAGTTGTCCCAATAAGAGATTAAGTCCCAGCCATTGATCTAGTAAAAGATCTAATGGCTGGGATCTCCTATGGGTAAGGGCCCACATGAACCCTAAGCAAAGGTAAAAAGAAAAATACCTAGAGTCTTAGCAATAGAGAGGAAGAGGAGGCGCGGCTGCTGGGAAGACAGAGGAAGACGAGGCAGTGTGGCTCTATATAACCTGCACCTGGTATGATTGACTAGAGGCAGCACAACCACACAAGAATACAGAGATACAGGCCGAGTAGGGCCACTGTCATCTAATGATAAGCAGAGACAGMAAAGAAAAGCYGAGTTAGGGTCATATCAGGCAGGCAAAAGGAGAGAYCCGATCCGTATCAGTTTAATATCAGTCCTTACGAGCTACAGGAGTATGGATCCATACCGTGTTTGACAGGACTGTAAGAAGTTTAAATTTGCCTTGTATTTTTGGTTAACAAAAATAACATCTTCCTTATCTATCTCATCTTGTGTTATGAAGAGAGTGRCTGTTCTGTTCCATATTCAATGTGTATTTTCCTTTTAGTTTTTTACAATATTTAATACAAAGTAAATCTTTATTATTTTTCTTAAATATTTAAATATCTTCTAAAATATTTAAATATCTTGTAAGAGATGAAGGCACATCAATAAAATATCCCCAATTTTTTAATTTTAGCTCAATACTAAAACTATCAACTACTCCCAAAGGTGCAAAAGAACACCGATGCAATAACTATTGTAAGAAGATTATATTGACAATCAGTTCTTTTAATGCAGAAAGAAACAAACATGTGTAATTTGTTGTTGAAAAGAAAAAGTTGAATATGGAAGGAAAATGAATACATTTGTTTGTTTGTGAAGTAGACATTTGTAAGAGTAAATAGTTCACCATAACAAAACCAGACTTCAATCTTGGAGATTTTGAGGGCTTTACCAAAAGGATAAATCTACATTAAGGAGTTAAAGAAGTTGAGATTTGTTGCAAGTAGATAATCTAATATTGTTAGCTATCAATACAATTGAAGCCCATCATATTTCACAACGACAATTCAAAACATTGAGGACACTAACTATATGCTTCAAAGACATGAGCAAGATATAGTCATCAAGGACAGTGATGATTTTGGTTTGAACATGCATTTCAAGGAAATAAAAAGAGACATATAATGGAATCACATTGAAGCTTTTCAACTCCCACGTAGTGACAATTTAAAACATTGA
>JASDQU010235964.1:0-14848 GCA_032191745.1 Picea mariana
TAACTGAAATATGTTTAATAACTTTATATACAATTTGTACAAAGGACAAGTTTTAATCTAAACTCGTAAAAATCAAATGTAAATAGGTTACTTTAACAACAGTAATAAAGAAAGTGAAAATACTATTTAATTTTTTGGTTTATTTTCTTGGATGAATACATTCATGAAATCGAATATCAAACTACTTAATCGAACATAAAATTATAGGTAATGGAAATCATACCATATATATATAACTTCTAAAATAAACAAACAAACGAAATAAAATAATAGACTAACCTATTAACGCATCCAATGTCTTTTCAATAGGGAATATCCAGCCACCTTATCCAGGAAATAAACCTGCAATGGATCATAAGGTTGTTCTGAACAAAAGAGAAACAATGCGCTGAAGATTGAGTTTTGATAACAGAACATAAAAGGGACAGAGTTACGGTTATCTAATGATTTACATGTAATTACGACGAGATAAATCTTCCTGTAAGAACTTGCATGCAAACATTCAATAGAAATTAGAGATGAATCTCCTAATTTAAATTGGATAGATGATCATTGTGTATATATTGTATCTGAAACATAAGATATGGGCAGCATATAAAATGAATCATGTCAACTGGTAATAAATCACAACGACGAAAGTAATCACTATCTATTATCAAATCAACATAAACATAACCTAAATCAAAACATCATACAGAAAAGCTAAAGCTGTAACATGCATTATGTTCCATTCAAGTCTGCAATAAAAATACCCATACTCTTACCCCAGGCCGAGATGATGCCATGTTTACAAAATGATGTGTTTATATAGGTTTCAGAAAACATAATTGTTTCTTGTTCATAAGATCAAATTGGTTTCAAAATAAAGGGGGATGCAACCTCCCTGATTTTACTAGATATAAAAAAAAAACTACCAACAGTCTAATTCTGTTTATTCAAAATACATAATAGATATGGCTGGGAGATCTCAAAAGTTCCTCATATCATATTTGAAATCATGGGGTCCTTAATTATCATGAAAACAAAAGAAAATAGGAATATATCATATGTGTTTTCTGTCATCAAATTAAACAATTCGAATTTTCTTAACTGGCTATAGAATCTTGCGATTTTGTAGCTAGTTATAATAGCAAATGCAATCTCACTTTATTGAATAAATAAAACAGACTAATCTTAATAATAAAAATATTTTATTCAATCAAACCAAATATCCTAACTTAAGAATGACACAATCATGCTATTAAATTAAAAAAAAACATACCTCTAATCATGAAATCAAAACGTATCAAGAAACTTTGGAGTTAACGATAGCTATAGCTGCCTATACGTTTTTGAAAATCACATGATCTGTAGTTTTCAAATGCTTCTCCTTCCCTTGGATGATGGATTCAAGTTTTTTGTTTTCGTTTGTTAACATATCAACTTGGTCTCTTAAAGACTTGACTCGTGACTGTAGAAGCAGGACATCGGTATAGTATCTGTCGATCCACGATCGACACACATCACATTGTGAATGTAAGAAGTTTGCATTAGAATGAACAACATTATGGGTCAGAGAATCCTCCATGCGAATGGTATATTTATCACAGAGCTGGATACCAGAAAACTACGGGTTGTCCTTTAGACAAGGAGGCAAATTATTAACATAGTTATAGGATCGGTCAGGGTATAGCCCGAATGAAACAGGGTCTTCTTCAACAAGGAATTTGTCAATTTCTGAGTCTAGACTTTCACTTACTTCAATCATGTTGATGGTGTCTAAATGGGGGTTTTTTTTATTTCTAAGACTTCGAGAAATTAACCAACCAGCTCTTTTGTTTTTGAAATTGACATAAACACTACCTTTTAACTTCTTTCCTGTAGGTTTCTTCACAGTTTTAATACAATACTTTGGATGTGCAACCATTCGACTGTCCTATTGAATGACCTTAGGGTAGCTCGAGGGTTCATTGTTAGGGGGAAAATCACAAGCCTGGAGAGGTGGAAGAGAGGCCATTGGGTTAACAAGGGTTTCCTCAACGACTCCCTTATCTACTTCTCCCAACTCAAGGTTACCAAAACCATTCCGCTTAATGAACGAATCCTAATAGTCATTTTGTGACTCTAACTGGTGCATGAGAATGATTTTAATTAGGCCATGATGAAACAAACTTGAATTTGACCTCTGTTTCCTAAATCTTTTGCCCATTTTATACAGACATCTGAGTAGGTAATAAGGAATATTCAACGAAAAACCAATAAAACTCATAAGCAAGCGTAAATGATATAGGGAAACAAGTCTGAATCATCCCTCACATGTGATGAATTGCTTCACTATAGCAAGTAAATCATGCCACCTAGTTTTCAAGAACGAAATCGGCATACCTCTATCATAGCTGGTTATTTTTCGTGAGGTAAACAGTAAAGTCCAAGGGACTTCCTCCAATTTCATGTTTTTGAACCATTTTTGACCAACCGCTGGCAATCCCGTGGCCTGACTCAGGAACTCTTCAGTTACTTCCAATTGCACATCACTGGATTTTTCCCTACAACCATCAAAGGTTAAGGCGAACTCTTGGGCGACCAGAAGATTAAAACCCTGAAGCTTTTCGATGAAAATATGCCAGCCATTCCTTTCCAAATCCTCCCTAGCATTATCGTATGAGAGCAAGGTTTGGATACCATTTGGTTCAAACCTTACTACTAGAGCCATACTGGATGGGAGGGCAATCAACGCATAGCATACAGGTAGGGTTTGCAAAAATGAAACAGAGCCATAGCCTCGAGCCTAACAATACATATTGTAATGATTCAAAACGATGGGCAGGGTGTTTAATCAAAACGCGTGTGAAGATTTTTGTGAAACCCGACACCATGCTAAGGAGTAATGGAAATCATGTACATCGTATGACACCTTTGTGTTGAGTACAAGCTAGGACCAAAGTACTCAAAACAACATACGTGCACGTATTATGGTTTGATTGCAAAGTTGGGTAAGTTTACAAAAATCGAATAGTCAAAAGCTTCATGAAAGAAATATGATCGAAAATCAAACCAAAATCAACACAAAAATTGAATATCAAATGGTGGGGGTATTTCATTCATACAACCATTAATCTCTTAGGCATGCTTAGAATTGAAAGGATCACAAACAAGGAGAGCAACATGCTCATAGCACAAAATCACAATTCTGTAAGAAACCATATGAGCAATTTCCCTTTAATGAAACTTTCAAAAACTTAATGCTAATCCCAATTGCAAGTTTTCATGCTTGCAGTCATGAAAACAAAATTTGAAGAGACGATAGGTAAAAAACGATGATTTACAACTGTGGTTTCGAAACTGCTCATGAAGAGTAATAAAATTTCATCGACCCTGTGGAGGCAGCTTGCATAGGTCATTTTGTAAAAACTAACAATTATATTATTGCTGCCAATAAAACCCTACTTGAGGCAAACTAGTTCAATCATGGCAATAAGAAAAAGCAACTATTTAAGCATAAAAATAAGCAAAGATAAAAAACAAACTACTTTAACTAGCCTACCTAAACTCACTAAGAAACTACCCTATCAAAGCAAGTAAATAAACAAGCAACTATACTATCAAAGAAAGAATAGACAAGTAAGCAATTTAACCTATTAAAGCAAGTAAGCAACTGACTACCCTAAGATAACTTCTACTGCAAGTAAACTAACTAAGACTACTCATTGAACAACTAACTAAGCTAAAAGACAAGAAAGCTCTATTCTTAATTCAAACTTCAAAACTATTTCTAATTCATAAAAGGAAATATGTTTAATTGACAGAAAGAAGAACTAACAACTAACTTTTAATCTATGATAAACAAAGCTTCTCTCTAATCTATAAAAGAAAAATACTATATATCCTACAACAACAATAAAACTATGTTCTAATCTATGAAAGCAAGAAACTATCTTTTAACCTATGAAAACTTAAATATAGTGTTGGTGGTTGTGTGAATGTCTTTGGTGTCTTATAATATCTTGATGGCACTTGACAACGAAAGATAACTCAAGCAGTATAAGCTCAATACTGATCTCAATAGAAAAGTGAAAGGTGTGAATTAAACAATCAAATGAGAACTTAGCCATTATGTCAACAATGTTAATTACCCTACATATTCATGTGACTATTAACCATCAACAGTATAATGAGATTTTAATTGTACTTCTATGCTATGTAAGAAAAATTCATAAGTAAATGCAAGCATTAACTAAAAATTGGAATTGCAATCTAATTCTAGGAAAGAAGGTGCATAAAATGAAACTATGTTATATTTATTCTAACAATTCAAAGTGAAAGAAGGAAAATCCTTAAAAACAGAAATTAAAGCATGACATATAAAAAAACAAACTAATGAATATATTAACTAACAACTAGTTAAGCAAGATCTATATAACAATGGAATAAGCAATCTACAATTAAAAACTGAAACTAACCCTATCCATCCACCAAATCCTTGTTAAGGAAAACATAAGTTAAAACTTTTTTCTACTCTATTTCAAACTTTGTTTTAAACTGAATTCTAAAAGCATGAATAAAACACAATCTAATATCTAATTGCACACAGGGTTAGCCTATGAATTTTCAAATTTGTTACTAACTACAGAATCAATGCATATTAACACTAGCCTTCATACTGACCTGCAAAAGAGAGTTAAAATAATTAAACTACAACAACAAATTAGAAAGCAAAGAAATAAAAGAACAATTCATGTACAGGAAATAAAAGAGACATCTAAGCTATGAAATGCACAAACAACTTAAAGAGAATTTACCAAACTGTTGGTGCCCCCCCCAACAAGTCATGGTCACTTCCCAAATGCACACCACGAGATCATCAAAATGATTTCACCATTAAAACTTGAAAAACATAGTCTTATACAATTCTGGCAATTGAAAAATGCAAAAGCAAAGGAAAACGTTTTTTTTTCTATCCTCTACTTCTTCTACTGCTTCTTATCTATTGTATGAGCACCATGATGGTATTTATAAGATTTACATACCAAGTGGTCAACCACTGGAGGTTCAAACCACTTCTAAAAACAAAAAATTACATTAATGGTGCTCTAACTACCGAAATAGAGCGAACCAACAATCGCCCTACTCAACAACCCAAACTGAGATGTCAAGAGTTTAGTAGCTAGAGGGGGAAAGCACAAGAAAAACCTATGTTCTTGATTCTCCCACCACTGGCCACTAATACCATAACCGCCAAATTGCCCACCATTTTTTTGCAGGACAATGTGTTGGACAAAGTGTCGGACCGGGTACCAGATTGAGTGCTGGATGGAGTGCCAGACTGAGTGCCAAAAGGAGAAACTTGATGCAATTTTTCCCAGTAACACCAAAAAATGTGAACTAGATACTTGGAAACATAAAAATGTGATGAATTATACTCAATAGAGACATCAAAAATGAATTATACATACCTGGTGTGGATCATACCATTTTGGCACAAAATTCTTCAAAAAGCTTCTCGAAAACATGAAAAACACATATGTACATTCGGCAAAAATATCTAATAACTGTCATAAAACTGATCATATCTCGGGCCCAACAGTTATACTGATTCAGATTGTGCTGGAAGTGCTTGAGACAGAAATAACACTTCAGGATGTTGTTTCTATTTGGGGTCAACCCTGACTTCATGGCAAATCATGAAGCAATCTAGTAGTGCTATTAGCATGGAACAAGTAGAGTACATTGCAACATGTTCTGCTAGTTGTGAATCCATATGGCTTTGGAAGGTGTTGACAGGTCTATTCTATCTGGAGATGGAAGCCACCGTGATTATATGTGCTAAACATAGTTGTATAAAGATGTCGGAGAACCCAGTGTTCCATGATAAGTCGAAGCACATAGAGATCCGATATCACTACATTTGTGATATGGTGCAGAGGGGATATTTAAATCTCCAATATGTTGGCACATATGAGAAGGTTGTAGATGTGTTGAACAAGCCTCTATCTCGTGTGAAGTTTGAGTACTTATCAAACAAACTTGGTGTTGTACGAAAGGACCTCCCTCGAAAGTGGGAGTGATGCTGATGATACTATGGTATACTGACCATCAGAGGGTAGCTTTGTTAGGATTTTATAACCTAGGGGATTGGTCATCCCTAGGAATATCTCAAAGGTTCGATAAGGATGGTCCATGAAAGTGCCTGTGCATGTATATGATAGTTATGGTCAATAGTGGTATCTCCGTTAGCATTTTATATCCTAGGGAATCTTATGATTGTTGGGAAGATCATGAAGGTCTGGTAAGGATGGTCTATCAGAGTACCATATGGTAGTTTTTTAGGATTTTATATCCTAGGGAATCTTGTGATTCTTGGGTAGATCCTGAAGGTCCGTTAAGGACGGTTTGTCAGAGTACCACAAATTTTGTTGTTGATACACCTACCTCATTTTATTTCCACATGTTGATGATGTTGTTTGAACCTCGTGCTATTGATGATGTTGTTCTAGCTTCGCGCTATTGATGTTGATGTTTCATATTTATGTTTATGATGATGATGATGATGTTACTCCAACTCCATGTTGTAAGCGATGATGATATTAATGATGAGAAGAAATTTCGATGATTTATAGATCTTCCAATCATTGTTCCAGATGTTGGTGATGATGCTTCCCTCTCCTTCTCTTTATGATGTTGTATTGGTTCATGTCAATAGAATACCCTTCTCTTTGAGGGGGAGTTTTAAAATATTGTAACTTCGAAGAATATTCTAATTATATCTGAGTTATTATATTATATATCAAATCCCATTTTGCGGATTTATCATGTCGGATCTTGTCTAAGATCAAATCCACTTTTGTTTATTGCTCAAACCATATTTATATGGTGGTATTTGTAAATTTGACCCCTAGTGTTTATAAAGTGGGTTTAACCACTTCTAGAAGAATTTGACCCTACCAAGTGAAGACACGTAACCCTAGCACCTCGTCAACTAGTCTTTATATGTGAGGACGATGCCTCACTTACAACTCTCTCACACTCACTCATCTAGTGCACATATCTTGAAGGTAGTTGCAGTTGCAGGAAGAAGGATAAGAGAGGCGCATGCTTAGTCTTGGTTTATTCTTGTTTTTTTTTCTTAGTCTTGGAATTATATTGGAAATCTATTGTTGAGGAAGTTTTTGTTGGGCTTTCTCCTCAATGAGGGTTTCTAAGGATAAAATGTTGCATACCTTGTGATTTTGTTTCTTTCAGTGATCCTCTTTATCTTCTTGTTTTGAAAATGCATTGAATTCTCATGTAATTTGGAAATAACCTATTAACAACACTAAAAATTAACAGAGGAAATAGATGAAGTGGTGTGAGATTTGTAGATAGTGGTGATCCATGTACCACCCCACTACCCCACATTGGAGAAATATTAGAAGACACATCACACTCCATTCTATGAATTTTGCAAATCGATGGGACATGATGTGAACAAATTACAATCACTCCAGGTGATGTAATATCATACCCATGATGTATTCCAAGTACAGGAGGAACAAAAGCGTGGTGATTGTGGGAATGTTGAGAGAGGAAAATATCAAGGTGGTCCCCGAGGTAGATATGGATGCAGTCGCAGATGAGGATATGGAGGAAGGGGAGGTAGACCCCCCACTTGTTTTAACTTTGGATATATTGGTCATGTATCAATAGTTTTTTACCAAACCATGCGCTCTCAATGGGTATTATTATATCCTTGAGCATGCTACATAGGATTTTCCTAACTTATTAAATAAGTGGGAAGAGAAGAAAGAAATTTTCAATCTAGTACATGCAAAGTCGCATGAAAATCACAAAAATGATGACGAAGTGGATGTATGCGTGATAAACCACAGTAGTGCGATGATAGGAGTGGAATTTGAGCACGGTGAAACCTTGGTTCAAAGGTTGAAGGGGAAGATAAGAAAGTTGTTGCAACCCCTTCCTAAGTTTGATGGCACCCAACATAATCATTTTTTCATGATGCACAGAGGGCCACAGAGGAAGAAAGGGAATGAGAAGAGATGAAGCACACAAAAAAGAGGTCACTTGAAGAGGATCAGATCCATGAGAAGGTGTAAGGTTTGAAACAGAGGTTGCAAGAAGAGGCATGCGCCCATGAAGGACTTCAGTGCACCACACAAATATATTTGGAGGAGGATTTCATGCATGAAGAAATACAACACGCAACACATAGATCAATTGGAAGAAGCATACAGGAAAGAGGAGTTATGATGCACTAATCAAAGGGAAATTTAAGAACATGTACATGAGGATATGAAGCATATAGTGTATGAAGAAGCACTATTCAACTTGGGTCACCAAATAGAAACTGAGGATCAAGTAAGTATCTTCTTAAGCTGTTGTTTAATATTGTTAAATAATCCTAATGTTGTGTGAAACTTAACAAAGATGTTAGCTACATGCATGATGGAAGAGGATATTGGTAGAGCTATATCAGTCGCTCTGCCAAAAAGAGATGTGTGCTAGGTTAGTAAGGAAAATTGAACTAGAAGAGAGTTCAAGATGACAAATGAACTCGGTGATTATGACATGGATGGTGTCATGTTGGATCTGGGTTCCGACGTGAACATATTTCCTAGAAAATCATGGGAAATGATGTGTAAACCTAATTTTTTCTTCTCGCCCATCCAACTATGGTTGGCTAATCAGTACAATATATATCCTATAGGTCAGTTGGAGCAAGTTGAATTGAACATAGAAGGGGTGAAGACAAAAGATGATTTTGAATTTATAGATATTATGGATTATTCTGACCCATACCCTGCATTTCCTGGAATTTATTGGGCCTTCGACAATAATGTGGTGTTGAATTAGAAGAAGTAATAGATTTCATTTCAAATGGACACCATCTCGGTGATCACACCTTTGGACCCTTTTTAAGTGGACATGTACAATTGGCTGATGGATGAGGATGCATGGAGTTTTTTCATTGAAAATATATATAAGGTCACTAGGCGCAAAGAATATTACATCAATATGATAGAGAATGGGGAACTGATCTGGAGGAGAGTAAAATCATATGACACCAATTATGAATATGCCCTGGAATGGAATGTGGATAACTAAAGCGATATGTTATATTGGCTTTGAACTATGTGATGCACCTTTATTTCATCATACAGGGAGGGTGGAGGCATTCTTGATAAAAATGGGAAAGAATATCCCCCAAGATAGATGGTTTCATTGCATGGATATCGTAGTGTGAGGAACACCTAAACATTGGTGGGAAGCACACCACGTGAACATAAAGAACTGGGTGTGGGTGGTTGAGCTAATAAACATTATATTCCATACCATCTTTGAATTTGAATTGAACAATTGGTATAAGGGCATTGAAGATCCCTAGGAGCACATTCACTACTACGAGAGGTGATGGATGACCAAGAACATCCCTCTCACCCAATGGGTCCATCGGTTCATTCATACTATGGATATGGTTCCTAGTAGTTGGTATATACAGGAGGATCTTCAGAGGAAAATGAATGACAGATTTAAACAAAGCACTCAATTTTTCTCAACATTCTGATTTACTGTAGAGGATCTGACCCAAAGAGAGGAACTCTTTTGGATTAACAACTTTATATTTCATCATTGGTTGAAGGATTCCATTCCAAAGGTAGTATGGTTGTATCATTGGCCGATGGAAAAAATTAAAGAGGTTGTCCATTGCTGGAAGGTCAACATCGATAATGTTGTTGATGATGACCTGAGAGGAGTAAAGATCAAAGAATTCAAAGGTGAATGGGTAATTGAGGGAAAAGTTTCATACTGGTTGTTTCATACTATTGAGGTCCAATTAAAACAAGGGAACATAACATTGGCACTAAGGAAGCACCCAAAATGGATATTATTAAAAATTATTGGGATAAAGAGACTACCATATAGGTTGTCGATCTACTCAAGGAATATGAGGACTTATTTCCCTGTAGCTTCTCAAAAATGAAGGGGATCACAGGATCTCTGGGCATAAAGAAAACAAGTGATATATGAATCTCTGTAGATATGAGAAGTATTAATGCATCATGTTATCGCACAAAATTTAGTTTGGGAAAAGGCTGAACCAATCAATGAAATGGAGATAATTGTGGGAGTGTATACCCACTATCACCTTAGATAAACCCTCCCCTTCCTTTAGTGAAGGATCAATCCAACAGAAGGGGGGAATCTCAGGCGACCCTAGGGAGAAATGAGATGGAAAGTGAGGTTATGGAATTGAATCCCCTATAGTTCAAAATACTGAGTTAAGGATGGCTCGAAAATGAGTCTCGGAGATGGTCAATAGTTTCCAAATGCTTGAGTACCTATGGAGGAATGTTGTACCTACATGAGACATAACAAACCACAAGATACGAGCCTAATAAGATAATGGAAAAGAAAGTGAAGATCGTTGTACCGATTATCAACAGTATATAGTGATATATATATATCAAAAATGAAATGAATAAAATATATGTTAAACAATTCACTAAAATCCAAGAAAATATGCAAGAGATTAGCTAGCAATTACTAGTGTAACTCAAGTATGATAGCACAAGACTTTAGAAAAAATTTAAGGTTGTTACGTACATGTATTTAAGATATATTATTGCATCCTTATGGATGTAGCAGACAATTTCTACAATAGAAAATTCCAACCACCAAAAATTGCAAGTAAACCACCCAAAAGAAGAACGACAACTAGTAGATTAATTTTGTAGTTTTTCTAGCAAATTCTGATGGTTAAAAAATGAGTAAATTTGAAAGTTGTGAAGTGTTTTCCTGCAAACCTAATGGTTGTAGAATAAAATTGTTACAACAACAATAAATCATTGGAGAAACAAGATTCCCTAGTGGCCTTGGTTATCTTTAATCATATAGAAAAGATTCCAATTTAAACAATTTCAATATATCGTGATTCCACATATCCCAATGTAATTATTTTATCTATCCAATACAAGGGACTAGTACCTTTAACTATTATGTTATGGAGTCTTTTAAATGTGATATATAGCTGTGCTATTTCCATGGGGGTGTAATCCATTTTACTTCCCAAGGCAAGCGAAACTAGCTAGGAAAAACCTAGGACGATGTAACCCTTTAGTTCTCCTAGTATTTATCTGTGCAAAAAATTATTCCAAGAGAAAATATGATGGGATTAGTGGGGTTGCATGCATTTATACTCCCAAAAATATTAACAAATTAACCTTGCAACTAATAAAAGAATCAATAACAAGAGATATTCCTTACCTAGTCCAAGCATTAATTAGATTAACTCCTTTTAACGAAGCAAAATCCACCATAAAAGCAAGAAATATCCTCCAAGAAAGACAACGCCTTACTTCTTCATCCAGGAGCCAAGAGAAATCATCACAAGAGATAGTAGCAAGAGAGATAGATAAAATTTCCCAAATAGGGAAAAAATTCAGCCAAGGATCTGTTGGACACACCTACCACACTTAGAGGGGGGGTGAATGAGTTTGGGGATATTTTTCCCAAATCTTCCCTCTTGCAAAAAACTTCTTAGTTAACATTCAAAATTTATTAATTTCCCTTTGATGTCATTTATAACCAGTTAGATGTGAAAATATATCAACAATATATCATCAACAAGTCATCACCACAAAGAACACAAAGAACAGAAGATGTATGTACAATTTTTCTTTTTATTATGGACAACAATTTGGGGGTTTATTGGCAACAACTAAATAGAGTACAACTCTACAAGAGCACCAGCTCTATTATGCAAGACTCAACTTACATACTCAGCACCAACTGAGATGAGATAACAATCCTCAACATATATCAATCTGTCAATAGGTACGCTACCTGCTAGTAGTGTAGTCCACGTGTGTACATGCCCTAGCTCACTACAGCCCACGTATACACGTCCAGTGTATGCAACACCCTGTGTATACCTTATAAGTTGTTAGGGGTTATCCTTCAATATCAACTCATATCATCTTCAAATAATATATCATTCTCTTTTTTCTCTGACTGTCCAATATACCCACTAGCCAGTCACAACACATCCAAGCTCTCCAATAGATTGTTCATGCTCCACAACAAATCAATATGAATACTATCTCAATCATGTATAAAAAACTAGTATACCACAACAATCATGTCACCACTGAATCAAAAGAGTACTACTCACTCCATCAACCAAATCAACCAAACTGAACCACATCATAGAATCCATACCAAGAATGCCCTAAGCATTCACAACAAATCAAACAATAGTATCCATCAAGAAAATAATGTAACCATACCAATGTCTCAGTGATAGATCCGAGGCCATAGAATGAATATCTGGAACATACCTCATCATACAAGATCTTGGCACCAACTCAAACATAACTTTTCGTCACTCCATCTATTGTACATGCTCTATCCTCATACAGCCCGCATGTGCATGCACCCTGGCCCATTACATCCCGTGTACACCTCATAAAGTAGGATTTCTGAATCTTCGAGACTTTTTTCATCAAGAGTTCCAACATTGTCAAAATTTTGATGTGTTCATGAGATCCTCCTCACACTCTCTTTCTCATAATAGATCTTCAATCATGCTCAAGAGATCCATACCAAAGATGTTCTCACAAGAGGCTCTCCATCAATACTCCACAAGATAATCTCACAAGAAGCTCTCCATTGATCCACCAAAAGGATGATCTATAGGAGACCATTGCTATTTTATTTATACTTTCATCCTCTATGTCACTTAACCCATTTTTAGGTAACTTACCCCATTTCTAGGTCACTTAACCTATTTTCCTTATTTTAGGGTTAACCACTTTCCATAAATAGAAAGTTCTCCAATACTTTATCATTTAAATATTCCTTTTTGATTTGTCACTTCTCTTTATTATTTAAATAATCCATACTGACTTTGTCACTTTACTTTATCATTTAAATAATGATTTCTTCTTTTTAGGGAACTTTGACTTCTTTGACCATTTGGGGCTTCAAGCCAACACATGGGGGTCCCTCAACTTTGTAGGGCCATAACTTTCAAACTGTGAGGAGTTATGTGGCATTCCACATACCACCAGAAATGGCATGACAAGCACTATCCATATAGCATAGTTTCACCAACAACTTCATTGATATTCATCTCATTATTCCACATACAAGCATGGGTTATCCAACCATTCTTCTAGGATAACTCAATCCGCAAAGTGTATTCCCATGAGGGATTCCACCATAAGGGGACCACTTTGGAGCACATCTATTTGTGCACCTTATCAATCATGATAAGACAATAATGAAGCATCTATACATCAATCCACCACTACATCATATACAACAACTATGCATCATGTATCAATGACAACTCATTGATCCATCTTCTTTGATTGGTTTCCACTTGACATATATCATTTTCATCAAGGACAATACATATTACATTACATCAATAATCAATCAATCAATCACTTGACATCAATCAATGACATCAATAAATCACTTGACATCAATCAATCAAACCATTGGCATCAATGACAACATGATCCAACATGATCCTTTCTCGAAGTGAGAATGCTATGATCAAAACGAAATGAAATGATTCTTATTTATACAAATCCTTCTACAAGTGTTTTCCCAATTATCTTTAGGGTAAACCACAAATTAAGGGGACAAAAACCCTTACTTTTTCCCTTTACAATTTTAAATTTGACTTTGTGCATAACAAACCCTCAAAGAAAGATGATGTCACCCCTTTAGGGAAATGTTTTGGCACTGTTAGTAAATTGTTGAGGTCGAAGATGAAATTTTGGGCCTCTAAAGGCCTCCCTCTCATGCGCTAGGGCCTCCTCCATCAATCCAAGGCCTCTCTCCATCCATAAGGTGCCAAGTATCAAGTCAACCACACCACTACACCAAACCCTGTCCCCAAGGTGATGTCAAGCCCTCTCTAAGTGACATTTTAGCCTCCAAAGGTAAAACATTGGGCTATTAGGGGATAAGTGTGTTGGATTACTGAGAGGGTGGGGTGAATTAGTAATGAGAAAATATACCAATTATTAATCCTTTAAACAAAAATGTATATCCTTTTACTTATTCAAGCATGTTCATTAATTCATCATCAATAAATTACTATATCACAAGCATTAACATTGCTCAGTGCATAATAAACAATAACAAACACATCCACTGAATGCATAGTACACCAATATTTACGTGGAAACCCAATGCGAGAGAAAACCACATAATTTTTTTCTTATATGTCAATAATTACATTCAAGGAAGAACCAACTTCCAATTCTCCAGCTACAATTGGAAGGAGGCTCCGACCCCCTAATTTCTCAGGCTGCAACCTAAGGGAAGCTCAAACTCCATAATTCTTTGGCTACAACCAGAAGGAGGCTACAACCCCCTATTTGCTTTGGCTACAACTGGAAGGTGGCTACAACCACTTATCCTTTCCCCATCCAACATCCCTAAAATATAAGTAGAATGATGGAACCACTATCACACTGTCACTGTGAGATATATTGTTGTAAACCTATACCAATCTATGCCACTAACCTGTAATCAACCTATGCCACTATTCTATAACCAACTTTTACTTCTTCCTTTCATGTACCAACAAAATTAAATACACCAACAACATGTACCAATACTCTCTTCAATATATTAGATATGTTAACATGGATCTCAGACCCAAAATCACAAGAATATGACTGAAACCATGTGCCAACAATGCACATCAATCATGTACATCAACCATGTAAATAAACATTATACAAATATAACCAACAACATGTACCAATCATGTATCAACAAAAACCCAAACTATGCCTCAACAATATGTATCAATATCACCATGTACTTCAAGTATGTATCTCACCCATGTACC
>JASDQU010235965.1:0-12306 GCA_032191745.1 Picea mariana
TAACTGATTATAAATGAAAACAACGAGTAATGAGAAAATGTTGAATGTTAAGTAAGGAGTTTTTGTGTAAGAGGGAAGTTATGGGAAAAAAATCCCCGCACTCATTCACCCCCCCCTCTAAGTGTGGTAGGTGTGTCCAAAAATCTAAACATTCTTACTATGACACTGGGTTAGTTTGCTCAGGTTGGTTATTATGCCCTAGTACCAATTCACCATGTGTCTCTGAATGGATTTGGAAAGCGAGTTGCAAATTTCCATAAAATAAAAACCAAGACTTAGGTCAATGAACCGTCCATTCCATTTGAATCATGACATAAAAATATTGATAGGGTGCCCCTCTCCCATAAGTCCCATGGCCCAAATTCGTTTTTTGCTACTCCCAAAACTAGGGTTTTGCTAAGTAAGAGACAAAGCAAATTTTACATTAAAGGGTCAAATTTGGAAAACTCTGCCTTGAGAGTGTGTGGACAATTTTCTCACATTAGCATTACCAAACATGCTTTTTGGAAGTTACAACACTCAAATTTGTTGTTTTTTTTTTCTTTTATGCCTCAAGACCAATTCACCATGTGTCCTTGAGACACTTGACCTATGTTTTTCTTATCCTTATACTAAGGGGGTGAATCAATATATGATAATTTTTACTTTATTTAACCATTCATAAATATATCATTAGCTGAGAAACAATACTTACAAAGAAACTCAAAACACATATGAACATGGTTTAGTGTGGAAAATCTTGTGGGGGAAAACCACAAAAACTTTTCTTTATAAATGTTTGTAGGCACCAACCTACTATTACAAATATTGTAGTCACCAACCTACTAGAGACACCAATATCCTTAGTTGAGCACTAACTCAACAAGATGTAGGCACCAACCTACTGGAGACACCAATCTCCCCAACTGAGAACCAACTCAATAAGATATGTGTATACACCAATCCATTATATTCATACATAAACTACTTCTAACTTCACCTGCGTGCTTCATTCCATAAATAATCCTTCAAAACCTAGAAATCCTCATGGAATCATTCCCAGAATGTAATCATCGATGTCAACATCCATGGAGGACAACATCCACCGACAACAACATTCACTGACAGTAAAATACACTAATAAAAACATCCACTCATGGAAACATCTACTCATGTCAATATCACAACCTCATAATAGTGCACACGGAAGAATCACAACCTCACAACAACATCACAACCTTATAGCATACCTTGAGAATAATAAAGACCAAAAGAAAGTCCTTTAGATTTCTCTTGCACACCTCTAGATCCCAAATATACACCCCAACACCTTTATCTCACCCCAAACTTGATCTCTTGCTTGGTTTCTCAACAAATGCAAGAATATATGATATATTTATAGTAACTTTGTCCCTACTTTCTGTGCCGACTTTTAAAGACTGGTTGAGCTAAGACAAATAACCCAAGATGTCAAGCCTAAATAACAAGGTTGTGTTAGCACTGAAAGTCACCCTCAGACTGCTAGAGGATAATCCCAGTACCCATCAAAATGTAAATGGATTAAAATGGTTTGAGTAGGTGGATCAACAAGAATTTAAAGAAAGGAAAAGACAACAAATATCACTACAGATTAGTGATGGACCATTGGGCTATGGAGTCATAAAAAGTCTGCTCATTGAAGGCATTTAAGCTCCCTATCAAACAAAAGATTTGTATAATGATGAAGAGAAGAATAAGAGAATAACATAAGGATGAATATTTGCTAAGAAGATATCCTCTCTGCAAAGAGAATTTAGATGTGTCTGAATAATAAACAATGATAAATAGGCAAGCTTATAGTAGATCCTCTATCGCATCAAGAATCTATCAATCAAAGGCAAATTTTAATCCTTAAAATCTTCAATACATTCAAACAAGAAGAAGAATAGAACAAAGTACATAGAATTTAGATGTGTCTGAACAATAAACAATGATAAATAGGCAAGTTTACAATAGATCCTCTACTGCATCAAGAATCTATCAATCAAAGGAAAATTTTAATCCTTAAAATATGCAATACGTTCAAACAAAATGAAGAATAGAACATAGAACATAGAAGACAAATATGATGAAACAACTCATATTAATCTTCAATAACATACAATTTACAGCTACATGCCCCTCCGGCTTACAAACTGAAATATACAGTCATAAAAATTTCTTAGAACCTCCTCCGGTCTTGGGCCGAACACCACCCTTATTCATTATGCCATTCATAAGATGTATTTATAATAAAAAAAATAGACATGTCTTGCTGCTTGGGCGCCTCTTCTCTAGTGCCACGTGTATTATTTTATCTGTCCTATTCCTTCTGTCAGAAGGAAACTCTGATCAGTGTGTTCCTGCAAGAAAAGCTTCCCTCTGTGGTACTTCGGGCTGACATTTTTCTGTCTCCTCTGCTAGACCCTCCATGCTTCCATTTAAGGGGGTAACTGATTATTCAACCACCAATCCTTCTTTCATTAACTAATTTCTCCTTGGGATCAGGATGAGGCTTAATGCTTAGTTTGTTTCCATGCGCTGCTCTCAGATTGGACCCTATATAAGCATGTGATTGTAGAAGTTTCCAAGGGTGATTTGGATCCTCACTGCTCTGAGCCCCGCAATCCACCACCAAATGGCACATACCTCTTTAGTTATACCGTGGTTTCGATTGTGGGACTGCTCTAAGATTTTAGCGTTCGAGCACTTTCTGTCCCCACAATGAAGTGTGGTCGTCGATTTTGTCGCAATCCACGATTTGGGAACGCCCTGCTTTTTTTCCATGTGCTGCTCTCAGATGGACCCTACATCAACACATGATTGTGGAAGTTGTCAAGGGCAATTTGGGTCCACACCGCTTCGACCCATGCAATCCACCACCAACTACCACATACCTCTTTCTCTATACCATGGTTTTGATTGTGGGATCACTCTAGAATTTTAATGTTTGAGCATGTTCCATCCCCGCAATGAAGTGTGGCCGTCGATCTGTTGCAATATGCGATATGGGTAAACCTATTATTTTAGTGCCCCCACTAAAATTTATCCATTTTCCAACTCTAGAATCCTTTTAACCATGTTTAATGGAGCCAATTTTGGTGCTTGGGAGCTTTGAATGCTGAGCAAGAATATCTCCCGGAGGATGATATCCCGAATCTGATGTGATGGCCTGACATCATGTGTTGTCACAACTACTGATGTATGAGTGCCATGTGTCTGAACTAATGAGTGCCAAGTGTCTTCGAAACTTCGACACTTTGGGCTTCAAGAGTTTTAGATTGTGAAGCATGGAAATCTCCTGGAGTAACTTTCCCCCAGTTGACGTGGTAGTCTCTCGTTACTTTGAAACTTTGGGCTTTGAGAGATTTTGAACGTGGGCATGAATATCTCCCGAAGTGAATTTCTTCCGGTTGACGTGGCAACCTCTCGTTACTTCGGGACTTCAGGCTTTGAGAGCATTTGAACATGGGCATGAATATCTCCCGAAGTGACTTTCTTCCGGTTGACATGGCAGCCTATAGTCACTTCGTGACTTCGAGACTTCGACCCTTTGGAGATTATGTCTAGTCGTTAATCCTTGCATGATTTTGAAACTTCGAATGCATGAGAGCCGTTAATCTGAATTCCACATGGGATCTCTGCCGTTGAAAATTGAACCTGCCTATTTTCTTGTGTTTCAAGCCCGAAATGGACTGCTATGAATGATGCATTTTTCTTATAGTTTTTCCTTGCGCATAAAAAATACTTGACCGGCCTGAATTTATCAAACAAAAGAGGAAAATCTTATAGGAAGGTATGCAAAAAAGAGAGAGACTCGATAGAGGTGTAGACGTAGGTCTTAACAATAACTACATATGACCCATGACAACTGTTGAGGAAAAGATATGAAATGATCTTACTCAACCATTTTTCAGATCTTGCTTGGCTAAAGCAAGATAGATGAGAATATCACTCTAGATTTATAGCCATCAAAATTTGTATCCTAACTCACAAGTTTGTTTACAAGTGCTTAGGTTGGTTTTTTATAAATAAAATCTTGCTCAAAAATTCATTATTTATGTAATTTTATGAACATAATAGATGCTGAAATAAATATAGAGACATAAGTAAAGGCACCAAGCCAATAATCAAAATAGATGAGACATAAAGCAATCCTCTATTTCATTCCAATTCATCAAAGAATCATTCTCTTTACAAAATTTCCTGAAGAAGTTTTGGACCAAAGTCAAACTTAGACGTCCCCATTGAAACATACAAAAGGACTTTTGAAAGAAAATAAAAAAACTGAACTTTAAAAGCTGGATCAGCTTGCCACATATTGCTTCCCACTCGACTCTGCACAATATCCTTTGTCAGTCATGAAAACTAATTCACAAACAGACAAGTCTACACAGACTATCAAAGATAGATCAACACCTCTGAAAAACAAGTGTCTGAATGATGTAATTCAACCCTGAATCTTGCTGTCTACAATAATACCCTGTTATCATAAAAAATAATTAGGCTTGTGATAAATTAAGGAATGAATGAAAACTGAACTATCTCAACACAAACTCAAAGAGAAAACCTTAGTATGCTTCTCCTTCTATTTTCCTCATGTTCCTCCATTTCCTTTTGTCTTTAAGAAAATTAGAATTGGTTGAAGTAGTTGAACTACTTCATTAGTTAAGTTAACTAAAACTCAACCAGCTTTTAGTTTGGGGGAAAAGTAATAAATCGGAATAAGGGTTTTAAATAAATAATAACTAGTAGGTGGGACCCCTTGTGACTCCCTTTAGCTTTTAACAATCATAACACAACTAGTTAACTAAACAAAACATCCCTCCTTGTGACTCCCATCATCACATTCATTTTTGACAATTCATCTCAATGATATTTGCAATTATTTCCAAAATATACTATCCATATATCCAAAAATAGCATGCTGTCCAAAAAATTCTGAAGTCAATTGTCCTAAAAAATAAATAAATAAAAAAACTTAAAATCCATATTTTCCACTCTGAGATGAAAACTTTCCCTTGTTGTTGCTGTCACCTTTTGATTTCTCTGAATTTTCCTTAGGCTGTGCTAAGACTTTAGGCCTAATATCACTGATCACATGAGAACAATCATCCCTCAAATGCATGTGGGAGGACACAGATTTATCAGAGCCATTGGAGGGTGAGGAAGGGGAGGCAATGGATTTTCCTTTGTCAAGGACATTGTGGGCCTTAGTTTTCAACCTTTTACTCGCATGGGAAGACTGAACTGGTGAGTGGACAGGTGCAACTTGGACAATCTGATTGATAAGAGAGGGAGCAGGTAAAGACAAATTGGGCCAGCCACGATGTTGGGAGACTGCCAGGTGGAAAATCTCTTTCCATCCATCATTTTTAAGAACCTTGGGTTGCAATGAGACATGAGGGGACAAGGGAATACTAAGGACCTATGGGGATTGGAAGGGAGGCATTTCAGGCCTAGGTTGGACCACTTCTTGCCCAATCCAATTAAAAAATCCATCTAGAAATAGCTAGCCTAACTCCTGCGAGTCTGCATCAAAGTGTATGGAGAATCTTGGCCTTCTTGGGCCTCTGTTCAAATTACCTCTTCCTCGGTTACCTTTTCCATGGATACCTCGGCTGAAAAAAACTCATTCATGTATGCATAATTGATTAGAAAATAGTTCCTCTAACAACCATACATGACAACTCTTTTAAAAATATGAAATAAATTTTTTCTCAACAACATATTAGACTCATGCAATCCAATCCATACAAGTTTTATTACCATTGTCAATGAGCAGGGGGTGAACAAAGGTTCTAGGATATGCGAGTGGTTTGTATTGAGTGAAAAATGTTAAAATGAGGGGAAAAATAACATGGTTACTGCTCACAAACAACAAACAATCAACTTAAATGTAAACCAAAGAACATATCACTGTAGATCATCCCTGTGATTTTTAACTGTCACAATACATAGCTCCTCTTAAATGTAATTAAATTTTAGGAACGAGGTGTGAGTAATGAATATGGGAAGGTGAGGGGATTGTAATTAGCGAAATGTGAAATAATGGTAGGGGAAAAGAGAGGATACTGTTCGAAAAAACAAATAAGCAATCCATAAAACAATTCTGTATCTTAAAACTTGTTCACCGTTCTCATTTAAATCCTTAACACTTTTTAATAAAACATAGTGTTATCATACTCAAAACAATATGCCCTTGAAACAACCTGTATAAGAATTATGTTTCCTCTCACTTATTTTTTTTAAACATTTAAAACAATTCCAAGGAACACAATCATTTGCATCGACTCTATTCAGCATACAAAACATCAAACACTATCCACAAATTAATTCTTCAAATCAAACACAGACACAAGTTCTTTTAATATCATGCCTGATTCCATTCCTCTAACCAATTTAACGGTTAAATTTCAATGAGACCATACTGTTATAGAACTTGTGCCCATCTCTGATGGTGTAATCAACGATATGATACATGATATCCATAAAACATACACAATAGACAACCATGTCATAAATATCAATTCCTTAAATTGCAATGATCCCGATTGAGAAATTTAAACACACAATAACAATAACCATCATTTAAATTCATAATACGTTGTAGAAAACATACAAATCAACGCATAACACAAGGAAACATACTCCCAATCAAACCATAAACATTGTTTGAGTTATCAATCCAACACAAGGAGGCAGTGACTGTACGCTCAATTCTATTTCTCAAATCAACCAATTAAAACCATGCTGAGCCATTGAATCAACTGTCATGATAAAATAATACAATGATTATACACCAATCATCATTTTCGATTTCAACTGTGTAATCAACACGATCAACATAGATGAGCCCATAATCAAACCATTATCGACGTTACTCCACAATAGTCAACAATATACCCGACCGGAAATAACTAGTTCATTTATCAAAATCGGGCTTGAATAATCAAGGGTGGGTTCTGAGTAACCAGGGGTTCGCTTGGTGGAACCAATACAGGGAGACTGGATTCGACCACACCAACAACAGAGGATAATCCTTCGTGACAACACAGTGGATACACAGGCCACATAACCAATAGGTTACAAGATAGGGTGCCAGTTCACACCAGGAATGAAAGATTATGAAAAGAGGAGCATAAGATTCTTACTGGCCAGTAATAACACCGAGAACATGTAGGGCATAACCCTCGTGGTTTCCCCAAAAGAAAACTGAATAATGCTGATAAAATAGAGCCCTGAAATAGAAACCAACCTTAAATCAAGCCTCTTGGCATAATATCCATCATAACCCATTTTGCAGCCACAAATAACATAAACGAGACCACAACCAGGTGAAATGATATGTAGTAACACAAGGTAGTTCAAAATCAAACCCAACAACCCCATAACAACACATATGACTGGGTATGGTGACAAGAGCTGTGTGGAGAGAGTTAGCAAGTATGGACCGAATGAACCCTTTAAAAAAAACCCATAAAGACAACAGAGAGCCTTCATGGCTTCCACCACTTAGAATAATCAATGAAACCGTAACTTCAAACATCTAATTTTTCCATTTACAACAAATAACACGCAACCAACCATTCCAGAGAAATATCATGAGTTTACATAGTTTCCAATCTCAAGAAAAGAACATACCAATACATCACCGAGCCAACATCTATTTCATAAGAAGAGAGAGTTCATGGATGGCCAAAAAACATACTTGTAACAAAAAATCCTTAAAATGCGAGCTTGGTTAAGCATTTCTTCCTCACCTGAATATTCAGAGCTTAACCACAATGAACACAATTGAAAAATAGCCAAGCTAGGGTGACGACTAGTGGGATAGGTATGGAGTGACGTGCAGTAAATGCATGTCGCTTCCATCCTCTACTCATTCAATTACTTAGTACACGTTAGCCAACCCTCCATTAATCCATTCAATTAATCTATGCATCGAAACTAACATCCATTACTTACCAAGTGCACCACCCTATATCACATTAACCATTGCCAAACATACCATAACACATATCAAATGTGCCTTCATATAACTCAATACATCGTATAGCCACTACAATGGTTAGTTACGATTAACACCATTTCTTTAATTTCAAAATGCATGTAGTGTATCATAGTATAACATAGTTTTCTTCCTAGATTTTTTCCATATTTCTCTTATCTTTTTCTCTTACTAACATGTATCTTGTGCATGTGTCACAAGTAATGAATCAAAGTGCCAATAGAAAAAGGTAATAGCGGGTAACATAATCCACCATGACATGAAATTGGAGCCTAGAGCAATAGAACCAACACATAACATGCCTTATTCCATCATCCATTTGTCGCAAATAGAACCAACATTTCACCATCAATCATGCAAAACCTTGTAAGCATCATCGAACAACAACATAAATCTCAAATAAGAACCTAATCTGATCCTACAATCTATAAGGGGGTCCCACCTACTAGTATTATATATATCATTTAGCTTATAAATAATGGGCTTTAGCAATACTTTGCGGGCGAAATCCTCGTTGCGATTTGTTATTGTCAACAAACTAGCGACTCCACAAGGAAAATTGTTTTCAATAGATTTAGAACTCAGAACTCATGGTTTCACAGACTAGAACAATAGGTCAAGAAGATATAACCAAGAATATTATGCAACATGGGAAGTGAGTGGATTTAAAGGAAAAATGACCGGGAATTTGGAAAAAACTCATGAAAAATGCTAAGTATGAGGGGGTTTATCACTGTGTGCATAATCATTCAACTGGAATCTTCTCTTTACTTCAAGGAGAAAAATTATAGACTTTCTCTTTTAAATTCTCAAATGGATGAAGAAATGTAAAGCAAAAGCAGGAGACAACCAATTTATTTATAAGACATCAGTGAAAGAAGATAACAAATTCAAGTGTGCTTTCAGGGGAAACACCATAACAACTGTGTAAGCTTGATTTTTATTGACTAACAATATCTTGCAGGAGTGTCACTGTGGAATAAATGATCCAACATCTTATTCTTGACCAAAATCAATTAAAAGATGAAAAAGCAATAAAAATCATAACATAATTAAAATTGCAAAATTTAAAACAACAGAAATAAAATGACAGAAATGTAAAAGCTGTAGGCAATGTTAAAAACATAAAGAATAAATCGAACTACTATAAAGAAGAAATGAAAAATAGTCAAAAAAATGAAAGCAGAGCTCGACTACTAATATACAGAAAATACAAACAATGTTAGATCTTTTCAAGTTGGTTCCACGTAATGTTTCAAGTGAGAACTGTTAGCGTGGTAGGAAAACAATCGCTCTTGCAAATATTTTCGAATGTAAGAATTAGTACTCAGGACAAAAACAATTTTGAAAGGGCCCAACGATAATTTTTGAAAATTTGAATGTCTTCCCCTATCAACGTGAGCTGAATCCCACAACAATACTTTTTCATTGACTTTAAATTTGACAGTCTTGACGCTCTTGTTGAAATACTTCTTAACAGTCTGTTGTCTCCTTTTAATATTATCCAAAGAAAACATCCTTTTCTCTTCCAAAGCTAGAAGTGCATTTATCCTTTGTGAAACATCGAAAGAATTTAATTCTTTGATCTATAGCATCAACCTTAAGGAAGAAAGTTCCATATCAGTAGGCATGAGGGATTCTTGACCATAAACAAGATGGAAAGGAGTGCAACCAATGCTTACCTTGGTGGTAGTTCGATTTGTGCAAAGGGAGTAAGTGAGGAGAGTGTGCCATTGACGAGGATTATCTTCGATGAGACTTTTGACAATTCTCACCAGATTTTTGTTGGTAGACTCAGCCTGCCCATTTCCTTGGGGATAATAAGATGATGAGGTGAAATGTTTAACCCCCAACTTAGCTAAAAATTGGGCCAACTTAGCAGAAATGAAAACGGGACCATTGTCTGTAATAATTTCCAATGGAAGATCAAATCTGGAAAATATATTATTTTCAAGGAAAGAAATTACCTAATCATATGTTGAATTCTTAAGTGGGAAAAATTCAACCCATTTTGTAAAATAGTCCATGGCTGTCAAAATATTTTTTTTTCCAACTGAAGATGGAGGATTAATAGGACCAATAAAATCCAATCCCCACTTTGAAAAGGGGAAGTATGGGAGGATAGGCTGTAATGGCATGGCTGAAAGGCGTTCTTTCCCAGAAATTTTTTGGCACTTGTCACAAGATCTCGAAAAAACATAAGAGTCATGAAAGATTGAAGGCCAATAGCATCCTTTCCTAATAATCTTGAAAGCAATGGTTTTAGCAGAAAAATGGCCTCCTACATGAATGACAGAACTTGAATAACCATGAGTTTCTTGCAACAATTTATGTGCGTCTTCATTGTTTACATAGAAAAGCAACACACCATCAACAGATCTTCGAAACATGAAGTCTCCTATAATGATGTATCTTGCGAATTCAAGATGAAGCCTTCTCCTTTGATGAGTGTATAAGTTGTCTAGACATATTTGGTTTTGTAAATAGTAAATTAAATTCTTATACCATGGATGTTCAGACACAAGGATGATCTGTTTATCAATGTAAAAGAGAGATGATAGGGAACTATCCTCTTCATCAATTTATTCACTATTCTCAGCATGCTAAGCTAAGTGAAGGGATAAGTCACGTCCCTTGATAGTGGTAGAAGTCACACTATTAAAATCATGCTCCTGGATCTTAGCAAGCCAATGTGAAAGATTCCCTGAAAGATAAGTCCGTGAGAGAAAAAAATTGACAACAGGTAAAGGGACTTTTACCAACGTATGCTTACCTAAGATGAAGTGGCATAACTTTTCAACAACTTTAACAAGAGTGAAAGCATGTTTCTCAATAAAAGAATATTTAAATTCATCATCAGACAAACTTTGACTCATTTAAGCCACTAGTTTTTCATTACCTTGGTCATCATTTTTTATGAGGACAACAGAAACTGCTTCCTCAGTAGCATTAGTATATATCGTGAATTCCTTCTCAAAATCCAGCTTCACCAAAACTAGTGCGGAACTGATTGCTTTCTTAATCCCTTCAAAATCATTTTCGACATTATCTGTCCAAGAAAAATAACGATCTTGCTTAAGAAAATTATGAATTGGTTTGACCATCACAAAAAAATATGGAACAAACCTACGGACAAAGTTAATAAACCCCATAAAAGATTGAACCTCCTTCTTGGAAGTGGGAACAGGTAGATTAAGAATAGTAACAGTCCTTTTAGGATCAATGCTTATTCCTGAATCATAGACAATGTGTCCAAGGAGCTTGCCCTTGGTAATGCCGAAAATGGACTTAGAAGGATTTAGAGAGATGCCAAATTTCCTACATCGCATGAGAACTTTTCTCAGATGACCAAAGTGATCTGATCGGGTTTTAGAGTGAACAATTTAGTCATCCAGGTAGATCTGAATGAGCTTGTCGATCAAATCGTTGAAAGCTATTTGCATAGCTCTTTGAAAAGTGGCACCTGTATTAGATAAGACAAAAGGCATACATTCATAAGAAAAGGTACCCAATGAGTAATAAAGGTGGTTTTATATTTATCTTCCCTTTTTACCTTGATTTGATTGTAATCGGAAAAACCGTCAAGTAAGGACATCATTTGTGACCCCGCAACTTGCTGCAAAATCATTTCCATGTTAGGGATATGGAAGTGATCTTTTATACTAGCTCGATTTAATGTGTGAAATTCAATGCATAATCTGATCTGACTGATTGTTTTCTGAATAGGAACCAAATTTGAAACCCATTCAGAATACTTGACCGGAAATATGATTCCAGCCTTCAAGATTTTTTCCAACTCCTTTCGAATAGTTTCTTCTAGCGCAAGGTTGATAGGTCTTTGTTTTTTCCTAACTGGTTTTATGCCTTCCTTGATGGGGATGGCATGTTGTATAAGACCAGGATTAAAACCACAAATATCCTCATAAGACCAGGATTAAAACCATGAAGATCCTCATAATACCAAGCATAAACTTCTTGAAATTCACCAAGTGGCATGGCAAACTTCATTTTCTCTTCATCTGAACATTTGGCACCTATTTTAACATTCTTTGGAGCTTCGGGTATCCCATTATTCAAGGAGATGGTTTCACCCACCTTCCTTTTCGACTCCTCTTCTTTCTGTTTCTCTTTATTTCCTATATCTCTCGATGAAAATGAACTCTCTAGAGGAGTCAAGCCTTTAAGAATCTTGTTATCTTCTATGGATATAATTTCCTTGGGTTTAAAAGGTTCATTTTGAATGAAAGAACATATGCTCTTATCACTAGGGAAGACCTGCCAAGATTCTATATTGTTAG
>JASDQU010235966.1:3437-17054 GCA_032191745.1 Picea mariana
AAATAAAATGAGGTACCCATCTTGAAAAACAAGTATCTGTCCAATAAATTTGTAATTTTTTTTATAAATTTTATATATAATTTTAATTTTAATTAAAAAATATAAATAATAATATCTTCACCAATAAACCACAGCATCATATCTAACTTAGACTCTATCCCTTGACATTATATTTTCAAAAATCATATTACTTGATGAAATCTCAAATTATATATTTAAAACATTATAATAAATTAAAATTTTACAAGGATACAAAACGTAAAGGAATTTAAACGAGTATAACATTTTGAAAGCATATAACATTTTTAAAACATTATGGTGTTTTTTAACCCTAAAATTAAGTATAAAGGCAACGGCTATTTTAACAACGAATTTCCCATCCTTCATAAACTTATGTTTCCATAATGTTGTAGTGATCATTATATTAGCGTGTTTTATACAATCATGATTAAATCTATACAATTTCATGGGTCGTGGAACACGTTTCAGAACCCTACATTGGGTTATAGATTTGATTTTATATGGAAGATACAAATGGGAAGAACGAGATTATGGTTCATGCAAAAACCATGGTCCTATGACATAGGGACAAACGTTATGGGTACTAGGTCATAATATTTGTCTTTTCAATATGATGGGGTTTATGGAAAACACACAAGTTCAATATGATGGGTTCATGGCAACCACATAAGTTTAAGCAATTTGATATTTAATCGAGACATTATGTTTATTTTGAGGTTTTGAACATTATGGATGGTTCTCGGCTTAGTGCACAAGTAGGGTTCAAGCTATCATAGAAGCCCTACATAAGGAATCTTTGACTTGTGATTGAGATATCTTAATTATTTTTGAGATTTAGCACAACTTAGATGGTTCTCAATTCTAGGTTGTTCTTTTATGTTGGTTGTTTTTTCGACTGTTTTTTATTGACAAAATGTATATAGATGGGGTGTTAAGGTAATGTATAGTTAGAGTGACTATCATGTTGGTTTAATATTTTCTTACAAGGTTGGAGTCTTGAACAACTCATGGCATGAAGATGAGGAAAATCAAAGAAACACACATCCAAACATGGGCATGAATGAATGGCAAGTTCTATCTAGATTGGTGCCCAATGATAATATGCACTTCAATGATCTTGGCATTCTTGGACTTTGCAACATTAACATCAACCATCTTTAGGACCAATAAGAACAACAGGAGGAGACATTGGAAACAACATCAAAGTTCAATGAGCATAGTCGAATCAAGTGGCGAGGTCTTGCACAATGGCCATAAACTCAATCCATTTGATAATACATTATTAAGAAAACAATGATTAACATTCGACATAGTTTTACAAAATTACCAAGTTAAAACAAAGGGCTCCTAAATATCCTCATCCAAGAAACCTTTCACATAGAGAAATATTGTCTTATCTTTTGCATTAAATCCGCCTTAAACACTCAAGCAATGTATGCATGTGGTCTGTTACTACCTAACCCTCGTGACATTGTAGTATTCAACATTCATGCAATGACTATACATGCAACCTTTAAGATCCTTATAAAAGACTTTGGCCTCTTCAAGCACAGAGCTTTATAGTTTTCCAAGAAGAGATTAAATATATACATGGATTTCTCATTGATAAGATGAGTTTCATAGGGATTAAACTCTTTATTAAAATTGGGAACCACTTACATGAGGAATTCAAAGCAAAAACCAAATTCCTATTTGGTCCATCTATAATTAGTGTGAAAGTCCTATACCAACTGCCACTAGTTACTGACACACCTCTATATGCATGTGCCATGGTGGAAAAATCATTGTGGAAATCCCCCACCATTGTTATAAGCTTACAATATGCTTTTCTCCAACAATGCAATGATGCCCACCTTGCCAACATATGTTGTTGTAAAGTTCAATACATACATTGGTCCACCTTAGGACCAAAACAAGCATTTATGAATGTACTAATTCCACCGTTAAAGCGAGGAAGAAAATAAAATCCTACTCAATATGACATGCACATTGATAAAAAAATAAATCTCAAAGATTAATCACTAAAGAAGAAAACCATTGACATTAACAACTATAACAAGGTTTAACCTTTACAATCATTTTAAGTGTCGTCATAAGAAGAACCAATACCACGATAACACAAATAAATAGAGGTGTTCCCTTTACTTCATAATAAGCCTTCCACATGATTACCTCATAGCCTTCCACATGATTACCTCATTTGATGTTGAACTTGACTTCCCCTTCCTTTCCCTTTCCCCTTATACTACCAAAAAAGTTTGTTGAAAACCTTAAAAATACCATTATAATTTTTATATTCCCATAGCTTTAAATAATTTAAATCAATATTCACTCATTATATGTATGTGATAGTGTTTCTTCCATACTTCTCTTAAATATTCCTCTAGCTCCAAAATTTTTAGAGAACACACTACCATTGAAGAAACTTCAAATCAAGTAAGTGTAAACACACTACCATTGAAGATACTTCAAATAAGTAAGTGTAGAGCTTAATGTTTAAAGATACTTCAAATAAGTGTAGAGCTTAATGTTTAAAGAAAATTGGGTTCCTTGAAAGTTTGATATTTAACCATTTGAAGTTTTGTTATTTAACCCTTCAATGCAAAAATAGAGCACTTCTAGCACCATGGTTATTAACCAATTCAATTATAATCTCAATTTTATAACAAACTTCACATTATGCAATTTTTACCACGTCATATGAATTTGGAAAAAAAAAATAGATTTATCTTTTTCTCAACAGATTTAGGGATAGCCAATTCTGAAATTGGAGGGTTTTAATGTTGTCATTTTCATATAGATATAGAGTTAGACGAAAAAGAATTATTTTAAAAAATTGAAAATGTTTGAACAATCTGATGATCGGTGACGCCGCCTGCTTATAACGGTCCTATTTTCAATGTTTCAAAGCCTTATCAATATGTATGTTTATTATAATTTTTATATTAATGGCGTATCGGTATTTAAATTATATAAATATTTATTAATATTATATATTAAGTTAATACATTATTTTATTGTTAATATTTTGATTATTTTTTTATGCTTAATTTATATCAGGATTTATTTTCAAATTATTTGTCACAATTTTTCTAACTTCTTATTCAACAAAAATTAATTTTTTAAAACTTTTAAAATATAAGAATAAAATTTTAAAAAAATATAAATAATTTATTTTTTTCTAATAAATCAAATTACAGTAATCATCATATATATAATTTTATTAATTATATTCAAATTTATCTCATTTTATAAAATTTTGAGAATTAAATTTATTTAATTATAAAAAAATATTTTAATTTTAAAATTTTGAATTCAAATTTATCTCATTTTATAAAATTTTGAGAATTAAATTTATTTAATTAAAAAAAAATATTTTAATTTTAAAATTTTGAATTCTAGCATTTATTCTTAGAATTTGATTTTTGGTATCTCTTGAGGTTTTATAATCATAGGTAACTCGATTTTTCAGTTGTTGATTTGGCGTTGCTTCCGTGATGAAGACTTCTGGCTTGGTTGATTCCATTTTCCCTTCTGTTTGTCTAATTGACTACATCTCACTCGCCACTCATCCCTGCATAAACAAACTTAGGATAATAAAATATTGATTAGTTTAATAAGATAATTGATAATAAATAAAGGATTAGATTAATTAATAATGTTAATAGTTAGTAAATAGGTTAATAAAGTTAGTGCAATTAGACAAATAAACTAGGTTAAGTCATGTTAAAAATTAATAAATAAATTAATAAATTAATAATTAATTCACTTGATTAGTAATTAAGTTAATGTTTTATTAATTAAACAGTAAAAATAAAATAATATTAAAATATATAAAACAAAGTATAAAAATATATAAATAAAAAATAATTAAAACAAAAATTATAAAACATATGAATTAAAACAATAAAGAAAATTAAAAAACATATAATATATAATAAAAATAAAACATATACATTAAAAACACATAATAAAATAAAACTTAACTAAAATAAAACATATATTAAATAAAAATAAACTAAACTTAAACAAGTAAATAATAAAACATAAATTAAAAAATTAAAAACATATCCTAAAGCTTTTCCCCCTTAACTTTCCTGTACATTTCGGATCCCCCTTCCCTTACGTCACATCACTTCAAGGGGTTCTGAGAAAGTGGTATTGGGAGGGACACTTGTCACCTCCTGGTGATTTCGGATCCCCCCTCCTAATACCACATACCACCTCAGAGGGGTCTAGAATACCACTTCCCCCCTACAAAACTGCTCACCCAAAAACCTAAAAAAATTGTATTTTTGCCAATTCGACCAGTCTTTTTTCAGGAAGGATTATGGGAAAACGAAAAATGAATTTTGAAAAACCGCGAGAGGTTTTTCTCCGTAACGAGCTTAAGAAAAAAAACCTCCCTCAGTTTTTGCACAGGTGCCACCATTTGGGAGAATCGAAGCTATATTTAAGCCTCATTTTTCAGATTTCTGATTTTTCCTGTTTCAGTCCTGATTTTGTGGAAGCTGTTTCGGCGAGCTGGAGACGAATTTGGAGAAGCCAAAGGAGGTTTTTGTCCAGAACATGTTCATTTACAATAATCTCCTCCATATTGTGTACAGATGTCACTTCTGAGAAAAAAAAATGTCTGAGCGTACCCCTTTTTTCAGCAGATTCGGCCAAATTCTCAGTTCCAGATTTTTGGGGATTTGTTGCTATTTTTGATCGAGGTGGTTGAATTTGACCTCATGAGCTCAGGGAGAGTCTTTTTTATATATTATAATGAGTCAAATGTGAAGGGTTGTTGATTCTAGCACCCAAAAAGGTTGTTCTCTGTAATATTTTTCAGATCTAACAGTAATAAAATGAGGATTCACAAGATTCCTGCGTGTTAACTGTTGGTGATGTTTACTCCTCTTCGTTGAATGGTTTATCTGTCTTCGTAATCATTTTTGTTTTCTATATTTGATCATTTAAAAGGAGTTAAAGTTGCAAAATTTATCTTCGTACACTCTATTTCTGGCTTTTAAAGATTTAAGTGTTTGTCTTCTGATGTTATGATGAAGAAATTCTTAAATGCTTCTTTATTTTAACTAGTTATCTCATATTTTCTGCTATCCATCATTTTAATTCTAAAGGATCCAACAATTGCATTACCCAGCCTTGTGAAAAGACCTAATAAAATCTATTCTTTGGTCTCAAACTTTATAAAACAGACCCCATAGCCCAATGGGATTCTAAAGAAGTCCTTCAGCCAAACACCTCAAACAAATCCTATTTTGCATAGCTAGCATAAGATTCATACACAAACAAATATAAATCTGACAGAGAGATCCCTCTCTGAGTCTTGGAGGGCTGGATCCAAGACTTAGAGTGGTTTTTGATGTTACCTCTATGACTGCCTCCATAGCCTTGGGAAAATTATAGAGTGATAATAGAATGGTGACCATACTAGGGAACTTTCTCTAGTAGTGCACTAGCAAGTTCCAGATCTGATCACTGATGGTGGACAGTGACCAGACACAAGAAGGCTAAAATCTTTCACCCGACGACTCCAATCAGCTCCAGACAGTGCCAACTCAAAGACTCCACTGGAGGAAGAACCTGAAGCATGACCAAGCAGCCTAGAAAGATCAAGTACTCAAGCCCAAATTGCATTCAAGACATCTTTGGCTTTATCTGTAATTATGTTCTATCTTATTCTAAACCTGTTCAAAAGTACATTGTTGAAGATTGCATTGACCACTTGCTAATTGATGAGCCTCAAGAGATTAAGCCCCAAGTTGTAGATCATGTGCATACTTGTACATTTGTACACATCCCAGAGGCACCTATAGGAAGCCTAGTGAGACATGAGCCTCGTGTGTCATCTCTTGCTCTTACTAAATCTTCAGATAATTATAGGCCTCTTACTTTACCTCCTATATATGTAAAATTCCCAGACAGATACAAGCCTCTAGATTTTCTTCCTATTCTCCATGACCTCCCTGTCAATTACATCAATAATCTGCCCAGGTTTGATGGAGAAAATGTGAATATCACTGCTGAAAAGCACATCCAAAGTCTAGAGGATTTTATTGATCTGTTTGAGGTATAAGATGATGATGTCTGCATCAGAATGTTTTCCTATCATTGCAAGGTAAAGTCAAAAATTGGTTCAAGGATCTTCTAGCTGCAAGCATTAGCAATTTTCGTCAATTTGTGCAAATTTTCCTGGATAGATGGGTGATCATGAGAAATGTCTTTCTCATCTTAGAAGAGTATGACCATTTTAAAAGACAACCAGGGGGGACAGTACATCAATTTTCAGTAAGGTTCAGTAAGGTATATCATGCAATTCTTGCTAATATAAAGCCACCCCCAGGATCAACTCACTTGCATTTCCTAGATGCCTTCGATCTTGAGATGGAATTTCAATTAAGAGAAAGGAACACTTCAACCCTTGAAGAAATGCAAAAGATTGCAGTTGATGTGGAAGCTAACTTACTAAACAAAAGGGAAAAGTTAAAGGAAGAAGAAAAAGACAGAACATAAAATGAACGGATGACATCTTCAGAAGTGAAATTAGATATTCTGACCAACACAGTCAACGAGATGATGCAAAAAATTAGTAGAAAAGATGAACTTGTTGTTCAAAGGTGCCAATAGTTCCGGAACAGACAAAAATCAATGTCCCCAAACACTTTGCAGTTCATCCGTGGTATCATGGTTTGGATAATGATTCTTTCATGTATTCAATTCACGACGTAATCAAAGATGAAGCTCCATCTCAACTTGTTGAAGAGCCACCAACTGATATGATGTGCATGTTTGATGACATTTCAATCATGGATGATTTACCCAAGCACGATCAGTATGATGAGGATGATATCAAGATGGATTTTCCAGAGAAATTAACAACATACTGTTGGGAAGAAGAAAATCATTTGCAATCCCATCAAGACAGTCTATCTGTGCATAGCAATTATGATATAAATGATCAAAGTGCAGAAAATCTCAGAGCAAGTGGAAACACTCTACCCTTATGTTTCTCATCTTTCAATTTCTGAAAAGAAACTCTAGGCAAGTTGTAAATAGTGAAGACATAAATTTTTCAAATGAGTCAATAAAGGATGTCATTGATGACATGGGACTTGTTTTAGACCCAAAATCACAGTCACTAATTTCCCTTGATTTTCAAAGTCCAGATGGAAGTCCAAAGCTCGAAAAAAGATTTGAATAAGTGGAATGTAATTTTGTACCATTAGATTATAATTCATTTCAAATTTTGAAGGAGACTCTTGAACAAATGTTGAAGGATAAATACATAGAAAGTCATGAAATTTCACTTGAATCAATGCATCAATATTGTAAGTCTTTTCAGGATCCAATAGTTGATCGGTTGGATGACCTGTGTGGTCAAAATCATTTTTCATTCGCCAGTCATGAGCTGAAAAGCTATTATGATCTTGACATGGTCAGGCAATCAGTTGCACAATCTAGTTCATCAATAGTCTTACTGCTAAACCTATCAGAAAATTTGCAGCCATATCATAAATTGCATGAGAATGCAAATAACATAGATACAGTTCCAGATCATGTTGCTGACTTGGCTAAATTTAAAAATCAAGGAACAGGTTAGTTATACCTTGATCCTATAGTCACCTATATGGAGAAAATTTTCACTACAGAGCCCCAATCTATCTCTGGCATTACTTTTGTTCTTCAGGATTGTCGAGGTCTCTGTTGTAAAGATCAATCATGTTTTCAGTAGTGGCCATTACACTTTACAGTTTTGAATCTATGGACAAAAGGTCAAGCTGCCTTTTTTACTGTGCTAACAAGTAGTCAAGCAGTCCACTGGTCTCAGCAGCTACTTGATTGGCTTCATTGGCATTTTTGTATTATTTGATTTAGCATGATTTTCAGCAGTATAGGGTAGGTAGGAGAGTGTGAATAAGATCAGCATTCCGAGCATCTCTTTTTCAGTAATGTTCTTTTTTATTTGGTTTTAGTTGAAAGATCAAAACAGATACAGGTTGCAAAATAAGATTTTGGCATTAGCCCAATGAATAAAGCACCGGTCTGCATGTTCATAATTCAGTGGTTCTTGACACCTCCTAAAAGAGCTGTCATCCCCAGGTGGAGCCTATGTTGGGTTCCTATAATCATAGGTAACTTGATTCTTCAGCTATTGATTTGGCGTTTCTCCCGTGCTGAAGACATCTGGCTCGGTTGATTCCATTTTCCCTTCCATTCATTTCACCCGATCCTTCACCACCCTAATGCATCCTTCGTCCACCTTTGCACCCTCACCCCTTTCCCATTTGTCTCATTGAATACATCTCACCCACCACTCATCCTTGCATAAACAAACTTAGGATAATAAAATATTGGTTAGTTTAATAAGGAAATTGATAATAAATAAAGGATTAGATTAATTAATAATGTTAGTAGTTGGTAAATAGGTTAATAAAGTTAGTGTAAAGTTAAGTCTTGTTAAAAATTAATAAATAAATTAATTAATAATTAATTCAGTTGATTAGTGATTAGGTTAGTGTTTTATTAATTAAACATTAAAAATAAAACAATATTAAAATATATAAAACAAAGTATAAAAATATATAAATAAAAAATAATTAAAACAAAAATTATAAAACATATGAATTAAAACAATAAAGAAAATTAAAAAACATATAATATAATATATAATAAAAATAAAACATATACATTAAAAACACATAATAAAATAAAACGTAACTAAAATAAAAAATATATTAAATAAAAATAAACAAAACGTAAACAAGTAAATAATAAAACAAAACATAAATTAAAAAATTAAAAACAAAAACAAAAATTAAAAACATATCCTAAAGTTTCCCCCCTTTACCTTTCTCGTACATTCCGGACCCCCCCCTCACGTCACATCACCTCAAGGGGGTCCGGGAAAGTGGTATTGGGAGGGACACTTGTCACCTCCTGGTGATTTTAGACCTCCCCTCTCAATACCACTTACCACCTCATAGGGGTTCAGAATACCACTTTCCCCCCTTGCAAAATCGCTCACCCAAAAAACTGAAAAAACCACATTTTTTCCAGTTCGACTAGTCTTTTTCCGGGAAGAATTCCGGGCAAACGAAAATGAATTTTGAAAAACCGAGAGAGGTTTTTCTTCGTAACGGGCTAAAGAACAAAAAAATCTTTCAGTTTTTGCACAAGTGCCACCATTTGGGAGAATATAAGATATCTTTCAGCCTCATTTTTCAGATTTCCAATTTTTCCTGTTTCAGTCTTGATTTTGCGGAAGCTGTTTCGACGAGATGGAGATGAATTTGGAGAAACCAAAGGAGGTTTTTGTCCAACACATGTTAATATACAAAAAAATCCTCCATATTGTTCACAGGTGTCACTACTAAGGAGAAACAAATGTCTGAGCGTACCCCTTTTTTCAGCAAATTCGGCCAACTTCTCAGTTCCAGATTTTTGGGGATTTGTTGCTATTTTTGACTGAGGTGGTTGAATTCGACCTCTTGAGCTTGGGGAGAGTATTTTTTATATATTGTAATGATTCAAATGTGAAGGTTTGTTGATTCTTGCACCCAAAAAGGTTGTTCTCTGTAATATTTTTTAGATCTACCAGTAATAAAAAACGGTTTTTTGTCACCCACTATCTTTATCCAACGTCTATTTTAAACGACGTTGCTTCTTCATTTATTTTTGTGTATTGGGGGTTATATCACTGCAATTCATTTAATTCATATTTGATAGTGGAGTTGATACCTCAGGGCGCTCCCCTTTCTAGGTTCTAGACATGGCTTTAGCAGTAAGTTTCCTATCTAGGGAACTGAATCGTCTCATTTACTAGTTTCAAGTATTTTTTCTAGTGGTAGCCACATGTCTCGTCCAGCTATTAACGATGTTGAAAAATCTGTCTTAGAGTTAATGAACGCTGAGAATGAGCTAGGGTGGTAGCATGAGGGTCTTTTCTCAAGGGTCGATTCTCTTGGTGGAGGACTGGGCCCATCAATACAGTTTGCACTTGATTTGATGACCAAGCCAGGTTTTATGACACCTTTTCTGACCACCGATCAAAGTACTTTAGGTACCCAGAAAAATGCACACTCAAATGACTTAATTGGTTTCCCTGAAGCGCCTTGCCCTACACAGCCAGATATTGTTCGAAATAATGTACCGGTTTCTCATCTAAATGACAAGGGGGTTTACTTGTCGGACATGTTTATTAACCATTTTTCTCCACATTTGACAAGATACAGGAGGAAATCTTGGAGGGCAAACAGAAAGATTAGAAAAATGGTTTTGGGCGCAGATGTGGGTTTAGAAGAAGCTTGTAGGTTAGCACTCTGTGAGGTGGTTGGGAGATTTTCCTACTCCTATCTGAGTAATGGTAAATTTACTGAGTGGATTAAGAGATAGTGGACTCCTATCCTTGGCTATATGCCCGAGATTCTCTATCTAACAAAAGGGTGGTTGGGATTTTTATGCAAATCGTCAGAGGATGCTTCAAAGTTACTATATTCTACCTAGGTAAATGAGGGTAGTAGCCTAATGCTCAAGCATTGGAGGGTGGATTTTGACCTGATGATGGAACATTTTTAGTTCCGTCACATTTGGGTACTACTACCCGGCCTACCGATACACATGTGGAACGAAGGTGCACTATGAGCGATAGGAAACTCGCTAGGGAAATTCATTTCTCTAGATCTAGCAGCACTGGAGAATTCGTCAAGGAAAATGGGTAGAGTCCTTGTAGAAATGGACATTCATGGTGGTTTTCCCGAGGTCTTGGAAATTGAATGGCAGGGAGACATTTCACATAGGGACTGGACTATCTCGGAATCTTGTTTCACGGTAGCTGGTGTCGGTGTACTGGTCACCTTCGTCGGGAGTGTCCAGGTAATTTTCTAGATGATGCCTCGGAGGACACACTCTTGCAAAGAGATCCTACGAACAATGTTATAGAAGTGGATTCCTTTGGCTGCGAGGCAATACACTATGATATCGGTCCAGTTTTGCAGGTGGAGATCCTGGGTTCTTTAACAGGTAAGTTAAAAAAACTTTTCCCTAATTTGTACTCTTCTCTTTCTCTTTGGGAGAAGGATGCATTAGAAAAGTCTCACTGGATCAATTCTTCGACATCAGGTAACTTGGAACTTTTAAATGAGTGTCTTACTTCAAAGAACCCACCTTTGGAGGCTCCAGCAATTTCCATTAGTTCCATTCCCTTACCTGCTCGAGAAACAAAGGTTTTAGCGACTTGTCTTCTGGTTGCTCCTATTACCACTCCTTCTATGGGTATTGACTCGCAGTCTATGCAACCCCCTAACTCTTGACCTCCCTTAACTACTCATGGCCACTCCTCGTCGGAGGGGATGGATTATTGTTTGTAGCCGGGATACATAGAGTCAGAGGAGAATGAACCCACTCTAAGCGCAGTCCTTGACTCTCTTATCCCTTTTATCCGAGATAATAAAAAGGACATTAAGCTACCAACCTACAAGGGTAAGGAAATAATTGATACTGCTTCGGGTTCATCGGAAAACTCATCCCAGACACACACTGAAGGGAGTGGGAAAGATTTTTCTTGGTCAAGAGGACTTGTCATTGAACATTCGCCTATAAAAACCCGAAGCACCGGAAAAAAATTGGCCGTATTACCTTCAAAGATTGTTGATTCTTCACCCTCCTCCACTGATTGTGGGGCTCTTAGAGCAATGAAAGCCCTGGCATGGGCTAAGTAATGTTATTACTCTCACTTAACATTCGAGGGATTGGAGGCACTCTTAAAGTGGCCTCTATTAGAAGACTCTTGGATCAGTCTCTCCCTTAAATTGTTTTCTTCCAGGAGACTTTGGTAACTACACAAAATAATAGAGATTTCATGCATCTGTTAAGACCATCCCTGGTAACGTGTGCGGTAACTTATTTGGGTACTTCGGGGGGCATTTTGGTCTCTTGGGATCCTATTGTTTATGATCTGGTTCCCCATCTCACGATTGGTGGTATTCTGTTAATAGGCATGAGCTATAAGGAAAAGTGGGATTTAGATTTACTTAACATTTATGGACCATGCAAGGACCATATGCAATTCTGGTGGTCGATGGCTAACAGTGGTATATTGGATATAAAAAAGTTGATCATAGCATGTGACCTGAATATTGTATTATCTCAGGATGAGGTAAGGGGTGGAATGACTAGGCTTGTCCCATCGAAGGACTTTTACAAGGATTTATTTAGCTCTAAAAATATGATAGATATAAAACCGAAAAAATTAGCTCCGACTTGGCAGAATGATCGTTCTGATATTAAAGTTGTGGCCATGATACGGGGCCGATATCAAGTCTCAGAAGGCTTATTATTAACAGTTGGCATCTATATATCATGGGTTTAGTTTCCCTACATCTCAGATCATGCGCCTATACTCTTACAGTTGGATATTCACCCAACATACAAGGCTTATCCTTTCAAAATGAATGCTCATTGGTTGAATGGACAAGATTATATTGATTTTGTTCATAAAATCTGGAAATCATTGTCAGAATAGACTGGTATGGAAATTAAGAGTCTTAAAGACTCATACTAAACAATGGTATAAAGCTAGTCTGGAAAGGAATAATAAAAATCTTAGGGACCTCGAAACTGGTATTAAGGACTCGATCATGCATCTTATGGGTGATTCTACCAATGAAGATGAAGGAAATATACTAAGGCATAGGGAAATTGAAAGAAATAAGATTCTGAGAGGAACATAAGAACAATAGAGACTCCGCAACAGAGCAATTTGGCTGTCAAGTGGGGACAACAATACAATTTTTTTTCATAATTTTGCTAGTTTCAACAGGTCCAGGAAACATGTATGGGAAATCACTGATGGTAATGGCGATATATTCTCAGAGCAGGGAGCCATTAAGGAGGCAATGAATCAATACTTTAAAGAAATTTATAAAGTGCACGAGTCTATGAACACAACAGAACAAGTCAAGATAGTGGGGTTATACCCCAGGATGTTAGAGGATGATGATACAAGTACACTCTTCAGACCTGTTACATTGGAAGAATTAAAACATCTACTATTCAAATTCAAAAAAGAAAAGAGTCCTGGGATGGATGGCTGGACTTCTGAGTTTTTCACTTTCTTTTTTGATATAGTTGGTGAATATCTTCTCGATATGGTGGAGGAAACGAGAAGGATGGGATCTATTGTGGGCAGTCTCAATTCAAATTTTTTGACTTTGATCCCAAAGGCTAATAAACCGTCGACCTTCGATGATTTTCACTCGATTTGTTTGTGCAATTTGTGCTACAAAGTGATATAAAAAATTATCTCTAACCGGATCAAGTCGATCCTCTCAAATTCTCTTTCTGCTGAACAGTTAGGGTTCTTGGAAGGCAAGAGGATCCAAGATGCTATTGGAACAACACACAAAAGTTTACACAATATAAAGAAAAAAAAATTAAAAGCCATGGTTTTAAAACTGAACCTAAGGAAAGCGTACGATTGTATTGAATGGAATTTCTTAAGACTTATCCTTATAACTGCAAGGTTTGGGCTCCAGATGACCAACTAGATCATGTCTTGTGTGACATCGTCTGTTGGATTACTGAGAGGGGGGG
>JASDQU010235967.1:1689-14901 GCA_032191745.1 Picea mariana
TTGTGATCTATGGTTAGGGTTTGTTGTTGATGTTGCATGCCCTAGCTAGGGTTTGGATGAAATTGGAGTGTCCTAGTTTTTTATATGTATATAGTACATTTTGTACTTGGGTTTGATGAGCTTATGGTATGTAATTGTATCTTCATTATGTTGTAATATGAAGTGTACCTTCATTGTCCAAATATTGTGAATTAAAAAATTGAAAATCAAACTTATGTTTCTCATGTTAAGGAGTAGTTTCTAGCATTATTTGGTATGTCAATTTATCATGAACAATGAAGATATTTGTTGAGTGCTTTAACAATATAAGACGGAACTAAAGGGGGATATTTACGATTTCAATAAATATGTTGTTATGAAGTAATTTCTATTTCTTATTTATGAAGGGGATTGAGCCCTTAGGGCTATTTTTGAAGGCTTGACAACCCCCTAAGTCAATTGACTTGGGGACCCACTTTTAAATTTTGAACCAAGCCTCTCAACTCTTTTTGTTTTCCTTAATCCTATTACTTTAAAGCTAAATGATGATAGCTTGATATTGATTGAATTTATTTCGAATTGGATGCAATTTTAATCATTTTCCTTCATAATGCATTTTTTTTAGTTTTCCTCAATTACATCATTTAGTTGATTTGCTCTACAAACTTGTTGCCCTGCATTCATAACATTGTATGTGTCATAGATTTTTCTCTTGCATCACTTGGATTTATTTGAATCCAACCTTTTGAAACATATTTTACAACATTTTCTAGGGTACATAACTTGTCTTCCATCATGGGATGACTCAAAATGGAGTTTGGGAAAAATAGACATATTCACTTGGTGTTGGATTTGAAGGGAATTGTAGGCCAATGAGCTCTTTTTCTAATTTAAAATGTTTTGTGTGCATTCTTAAATATTGGAATAAATTATGTCAAATATCAACAATGGTAGAAGACCTACAAATAGATACTCAAATTGAGACTCTAGGATCAAACTCTAAACAAATATCAAATCAATGAGTCTATGGAAAACATCATGATCAATTATGGAAATATACTTCTCTTTTACATGTTGAATTGAAATCAATGTGGAAAAGTTAGTATAGGGTCATTCTTGCACATAACTACGAGTTTCTTGCTATGTTGGGATACAAGTTTCTCTAAATAATATCATAATGGAATTAGATAAAGTTTTTGCACATTCTTAAATGTTGGAATAATTTGATCCAAATGTCAACAATGGTAGAAGGCCTATAAATAGATACTCAAATAAAGAAGTTGGGATCAAACTCTAAACAAATATCAAATGAATGATTCTATGGAAAACATCAAGACTGATTAATTGGAAATATTCTTCTCATTTACGCCCTAGACATTTTGTTATATACCACTTCAATTACTTTTCCCTTTCTAAGAAGATATATGAATTGTATATTGAATCAATATTTGCTAAATTGATGTTAAATGGGATTGTCTCCATGTAGACCAATCATCATCCATCCACACGAGCCTGCAAATTGCGAGGCAATAACATGAAAGGTGAAAAACTATAGATAAGAGTAGCTAGAATAGGATGAGAATATCAAAGACTGGGAAATGGGAACTTTGAACATCCAAAGGAATAAAGGAAGAGAGATAGAAGTACATATCTAGACATTGATATCACATTAAATAATTTATGTGAACAACAACAAATACAAATTAGAGAATCTTTGCTCAACATTAATTGAGAAAATGACAAATCTTAGAGATAAAGGGAAATCAAAGATTATGTAATATTAAAATTCAAATAAAATCCTCTAAAAAAAGAAAAAAAATTGTAAAAGGAAATAAAAAATTTTAGGAGAGGATATTCCAAATTTTAAAAAGTGTTGAAAGGAAAAGAGTGACAAACCTCCCCATTGTTATATCATGAGGCCCATTTTTGATATATTATGATCACATTTGTACTCCATGAGACCTCTATTGGCCATGATTAATACAATTATGTTGGGATTTTTGCAATTGAATGTTAATGAAATGATTTGGATGATTGAGTGTATGATGTATCCTAGTTTAGTTAGGATTGTGATGATTTCATGCATATCTAAGGATGTGCTAACCTAGGGCTCAAGTAGGTCAAAGTTCAAGAACATCCTTAACCAACATTTGAATGATAGAAAAGGGAGATTGTGTCCCCTCATCAACCCCTAAAACTTATCAAGTCTTCAATCACCCAAAGAACCAAATCCAACATCATATCCACTTGAATCACTAATTGAGAAAGGTTAATCTGGAAGGGGATTTGATCCCTAGAACATATGCCCATGATTATAGGGATCCTGAGGATTGATATAATGTTTTTTCATAAACAAGATATAGGGATTAGCCTTATCTATTCTTGGTTATTTTTCAGAATTAGGAACTCTTATAGAGCTAAGGAATTCAAACTCTTGGAGGATGTATTGTTGTTATGGATTGGTGTTCTAATGTAGAAAGTTTACTTTCAGAGTTCTTACTTTTGGTAGTCTTTCTAGGTTCCTTGTAGAAGCCTTGGGGAAGGCCCACTCAAGGATGAAAAAGGGAACTCTTTGTGCTATTACATTCATTTTCTTTCAGTTGTATTTAGTCCATATTGATTTCATTTTATGTTATGCATCATTTTCTACAACTAGTCTTCATTTCCTGTAGAAAATTACAACATGTCATTTCAAGTAAGCATCACGGTATTATATCAATTGATAAGGAGGTACTATTAATTTATTTTTTCTTCAATTTTGTAGCAAGTCACTTCAAGTAGAAATAACTTCATATTCTAGTGCTTTGGTTCATCTTTACAGTAGGAAAACTGTAGTAGATTAAACTTTATTTTCTATAGGTTAATTGAATTAGGTATAATTATGTTTTGTCATACGTTACTTTCTGAATTATAGTACATTAACTTATATATGTTTACTTGGGTTTGAAGCACTTCATTTCAACACTCATTTATGTTAATTGAATTAGGTTTAATTATGTTTTGTAATAGGTTTCTTTCTGCACTATAGTACATTAACTTAGCTAAGTTTACTTGGGATTGAATTCCTTCATTTAAAAACTCATTTATGTCAAATTAAGTAGGAGTAGCCTCTGATTAGTAGGTGCTTTCAAGTTCTATTTTGAAGCTCTTTTTATTTAGTTGTTTTTCTCCTTTCCTTCGATTATTGTTGAATAACTTTTCTTTGATTATTGTTTAATACTTTTTAGCCTTTTCATTGACTAAGTAGTCCTTGCATTTATAGAGTTAGCATGTCTCCTTATTGAGTAGATAAGTTCCTTTATGTAGTTAAAAAATATAGTGCACAATACCTCATCAAAGAATTACATCCTCAGTTTAACAATCTAAAGTTACAAGTTGAGGAGTTCAACATCCTTGTTGCAATTCTTTGGCCCATCACTTTTTGTCACCATTGTTGAGAAGGTGCTAAAAACTACAAACATTTTATAATTTTTGTCAAAAAGAAAAAAACAACAACATTATATTGCATACATTTTGTTATATTTATCGAGAAATAAAAATTAAAAAACATCCTTATATTGCATGTCTCGACGTAGAGATAGGTTTGGAAATTTTTAACGGAATCCCTGTTATGATCCAATGCCTTAAAAATGATAATAAGTCAATGAATAAAATCCGCTTCGAGGGGGAAACCTCCTTGTACAATATATCCAATTTATAATATAATATGGGATGTGATAATATGATCCTTAGAATAGGTCTCCTCGGTATATATGGGAGACAAAGTGTAACAACTTCACCAATAAGGTTATGGCATGTCCAATATAGACATCTGAATTTTTAAAGTCTCTCTCAACTTAAAAAATAGGGAATGGTATTAGGACTTCCAACTTTTAAGAAGGAAAATTAAATATGTGAAGCTTGCATTTATGGAAAATAGAATAGAGAGACATTTCCAATAGGTTCATGGCATGCAAACAGATTTTTGCAACTTGTTCATAGTGATCTTTGTGGACCCCTAGAGACTTCTCTAGGTGGTTGTAAATATTTTCTACTCTTCATTGATGATTATAGTATAATTAATTGGGTTTATTTTTTAAATTCAAAGTTAGAAACCTTTAAAAGTTCCAAGGTTTTTCGACGTCTGGTTGAAAATGAATCTAAGGAAAAATTGGCATATTACAGACCGATAATGGAGGGGAATTCACTTCCAATGAATTCCAAACTTTTTGTAGTGAAAAGGGAATCAGAAGGAAATTAAAAATGTATACACTCCTAAAAAAATGGAGTAACTAAAAGGATGAATCACACTTTATTAGGCATGGCTAGATCCATGTTAACCTTAAAAAATTTAAGTCCTTCACACTGGGCTGAAAAATTTCATACTATCGTTTACTTAAGGAGAAGATCTACCACTGTTTATTTGGATGGGATCACACCATATGAAGCATGGTATGGATTCAAGCCTCAAATCTAACATCTTCGAGTTTTTGGTTCAATATGTTATGCATTAGTTCCTTAAGAAAAGTGAACTAATTTAGATTCATGAAGTGTGAATTGTATCTTTCTTGGATATTCTGATGAAAATAAGGGATATTGCCTTTTATCTGATGACATATTCATTGTTGGTCGAGATGTTATATTTGATGAAACAAAAAGGAAGAGTTTTTTAGAAATAGAAATCCTTCTTGATAGATTGGATAAACAAGTTGATAAAGAAAAACTCAGGATGCGCAATCAACCTAGTAAACAACGTTGGCTTGAAATTGATTGGACTTCTTCAGAACATGACAATTCTTCATCAAGTTTACCTTCTTCTTCATCACAAATTTCATCTGAATATTTATCCAGTAGTTCATCAGATGATGAAACTCCACCTTCGAATAATTCAGAGGAAAGAAGAGCTTTTGTCTCTATAAATCCTATGTTCAATAATGGTGATAATTCAAATCCCCGAACGATTCAACAACAACTCCCTAAGTGTGATATTCAAATTTTGAAAGATGTTAGACCTGATGAACAAAAAAAAACATGTACAAGAAGTTCGAACAAGAACAAAGAATTTTTTTCTTGAATATCAAATGATTTTACTAAGACCTCAACTTTAAAAAAGGTAATAAAACATGAAGAATGGAAAAAAGCCATGGTTGATGAGTATAAAGCAATGATAGATAATGAGACTTGGAATTTTTTTTATTCTCCTCCATATGTTAAACCCATTCGATGCAAGTGGGTTTACTGAATCAAGTATAAGCCAAACAAAACAATAGAAAAGTATAAGGTAAGACTTGTAGCCAAGGGTTTTGCACAACATGAAGGGATTGATTATGAAGAAAATTTTGCGTCAACAACAAAGTGGAACACAATCTGAATGGTACTTTCATTTTCAACTCAAAAAGGATGGAAATTACATTAGATGGATGCCAAAAGCACCTTCCTCAATGGATATTTGTAGGAAGAAATATATATGACTCAACCTCCCAGTTTTGAGCTCGAAGGATAGGAACAAAAAGTTTGTAAATTAATCAAGGTGTTGTATGGATTGAAACAAGCTCCCAGAGCTTGGTATGCCAAAATGGATGATTTCCTTCACAAAGTTCACTTTCAGTGAAGTGAATCTGATGATACTTTATATGTGCACCTACAAGGGAAAAATCTGGTAATTTTAGTCATGTATGTTGATGACTTGATCATTACTGGAAACAATGATGATCATATTGTTCAAGTAAAGAAGGAATTACATGATGGATTTAAGATGACATATTTGGGATTACATCACTACTATATTGGAGTTGAAGTATTTCAACATTCAAACAACATTTTCATTAATCAATGCAAGTATGCATCTAATCTATTGAAAATATTTGGCATGAAATATTGCAAATTTGTTCTCACCCCGATGGAGAAAAAATTTAAACTTTCAAAAATTGAAGGGGGGGAATTGGTAAACAACACTAATTACAGGAAATTGATTGCTAGATTGATTTATTTGACAACCACTCATCTAGAATTATCATATGCAGTCAACATTCTCTCCAGATTTATGCAAGAACCTAGGGAAATCCACTAGAATGCAACAAAATAGGTTCTTAGATGTATTTAAGGTACAAAATATTATGGTATTCTATAAAAGAAGAATACAAAATTTGTACTTGTTGGATATTGAGATGCAAATTTTGTTGGAATTGTATAAACATCAAGTTACTTAATGAATATGGGATCAACAACAATTATTTGGAGTTGCAAGAAGCAAACTACTGTAGCAAATTCTTCTGCAGAAGAAGAACATACATCAGCATGGGAAGTAACATGTGAGATAGTTTGGTTATGCATAGTTTTACATGATTTAGGAATTTCTCAAACATAAGATACTTCATTGCTAATTGATAGTCAGTCATCCATTAAAATTGCTAAATATACAGTTTTCCATTCCAAGACAAAGCATGTAAACACAAAGTATCATTGCACTAGGACACTCATTGCAAAGGGCATCATCAAACCAATATATTGACCTTCAGAAGATAAGATCTTAGATATTTTCACAAAACCACTTGGTAGGATCAAATTTACTAACATTAAAGAAGAACTTGGTATTTGTTCCAATGCACTTTTGGATCAAATGTGGGAATGTTAGATATTATGATCCTAAATTACATAGTATAATATTATTTTATATACTTAGAATTTTCTAGAATGTATTTTGTTAGATTAGATAATGAGTCTAGAAAAGAGTCGCTTCTTAGAAGAAACAAAATAGCAAATTGTTAGAATATTTATTTAATGTATGTGGACACTTGTCATACTCACATGATTATGTGATAAGATGTCCATACCAAAAAATAGCTTAAAATTAGTTTGATGAACTTATTAAAGCTCTCATTTTCTCATGCAACAGTAATGTTGGAGATTGTAAGTTCTCACATTAATTGTGTAATTTATTTTCCTTCTTTTAATAGAATTTGTGTGTCTAAGGAAACTTTCACTCTCTTCACAAAGGGTATTGTAAGTCCTTAAAGTTGCACTTGACTACTAAAGGCAAGATAGGGCACCTCAGTTATTGCAATGGTTTATGATTATAAGTATGTTTTGGGTTTTGAAATTGGTTTGGGGTTCCAACAGTGGATGAAGAAGAACAACATCAATCTCTAATCACCAAAATAAGTTCCTATCACTTTTACTTAGTCAATGGTAGTCAATCTGATAAGCCAGATAAAATCATAGAGGAAAGAAATATGCAAGTTCCCAATTTGTTCACTCACATAGGAAGATTCTTGATCATAAATACCATTCAGAAACATATAATAATGTACTGAAAAACAAGTCTTGTAATGAGCAAGCAATCAGTAAAATCTACATTGTCTTACCAACATAACAAGATATATTCAATGCTTTGCAGAAATAACGTGTTTTTGAAATAAGAAAAGGAAGAATAAGAGAGCAGAGGAGAGAGTTTGCTCATCAAATAGCCTTTAGCATTGACTGTATAATGAAATGAGTCCTAGAATTTACAATAAAAAATAGAGTATTTTTTATGCACACCACTGAAAACCAACCCCCCCTAGTTACATTCCAATGATTAAACTAAATATCCCAAAAAATCTTCAAATTATTACCTAGTTTTTAGGAATCAAAAGTATAACAATAACTAAAATATAATAGTTGTTGCAAAGAATATGGAATGTTGAAGCAATGTCCTCTGCCTATAAATATGATTTTATTTGATTGATGATACTTTGTTTTCCAGGTTCTCTTCCACCTCAATAATTCAAGATTCTTGTCCTTAAAATATCGAACATATATTCCACTGCTACCATAAATTTGGAGGTGATTGTTGACTACCAAAAGATGCTTAATTGTTGCCTCAACATAATTAGTCGATGACTAACTAAAAATATTGAAATGATATTACCCTGTTTTGAGATACCCTTTTCTCCTAGAAGTGCTCATTAACTTCTCCTCTAACTTTACCAGTAATTCCAAAACATTGTTAGGCATTCTTTCCATTATCCAAATATACTTGTAAATTCTTTGTAAAGAACAATTGTTGAGGCAATAATTTATAGGAATGAAATGAGAGCTATAAACCCATGAAAGAGTTCCTTTCATAATGGACCAAGCCATGCTTGAGTCTATTTTCCTCTAGCACCAATGATCTCCTTCTCTACATAATCGTTCTCGAATGCATCAACAAGAACCTCATATATTCTCACAAATGCATATTTTCCTTTATTCAATTTTAGACAGATATTGACAATCGATTTCACAATACCCCACATATTGTAAGTGTTCAAAGTAATATGCATAGGAAATTCCTTAGGATTGTATCCTTGAATACTCAAAATAATATGGTTGAAGTGATTATGAGCTTGAATTTGAAAGACAATAACCTAGCCTCATAACATCTGCACTTACTCAAATAGCTTGAGTTGTCCATTTTGCAAGTTTGTTGGCATTTTTCTTGACATTTATGCACTTAGATCATCGACAGAAGTAGTTGAGAACGTAGAAACAAGATCGGAACCATTGATTACATAAGTAATGAGGGACTCACCAAACTCTTCCAAATCCCAAGCATATGGAAAAAACACAATAGAATGAGTAGATAAAAACTCTTTGCACTCCTTAGTAAAATCTCGATCTTCCTTTGGTGTTAACATTTAACCCTTTGATGAATTTTCTGGAAGCGATGGTGGTTTCCAAAAAACCATCTTCTGAACGTATGCAGTGGAAATTTTGATGCTTACCAAGTGATCCTACTGATGTCATACTTGAAAAAAAGAAGAAAAATAAATACCTTGAACCTCGCGCATTTGCATCCAACAAACTTTTGTGTGGTCACCTACGCATTTTATTCCAGTGTTTTGAAACCATATGTATAGTGAATTTAACACCTAGTAGATCCTCATAGCATTCTCTGCTTGATAATTTGGACTAGGTGCTCAAGTTTGATTATGAAGATCCTTCTTTGTTAGTGCAGTGGGATATCCATATGTATAGAAAAAAATGTATTTCATGAATTTATATATACAAGTGTTTCAAGACACTCCCAATGTGTTGTGCACTTTATGCTCCATCGTGGGCTCTCCCTTGGCATTTGGCATGTGCACACTGCCTGGTGTCTGGTGTTGTGAGTGCTACTCTGTGACTATGTTGTCGATGACCAAGTCACCAATGTGTTTTGAAAAACCAAATAATATTCCCCAAAAGTTCTCGGTCCCGCGATTCTTAAGAACATATGCAATTAAATTAAAGAATGGATTTATGAATAAGATATTAGTCCCATTAATAATGAAACTTAATAAGAAAAACCCAATAATATTTTCAAGACATTCTGGTAGATCCATCTCTTAAAAATTTTCTTTGTAATGCTATAGGAATAATAATATTTCGGTAGTGCTTTGTAACTTTTAACATATAAAATGTGCTACAGGAATTTGAAGCCTTAAAAAATCAAGATAATTCTGTTACCAAATAGAGGAAACGAATGAGCACCGATTTGAAAGGAGCGCAAACCATGATGCAAAAAATAGTGCTAACATTGGCTCCATGAGGGATGGAGTCCTCCCTACGAGGATCCAAGAGCATGTAGACCATTGTGCCTTCTTCATGTGCATATCTGCTCCAACTTGTTCCTACAACTACTCAACTGAATACAAAAACTCTTCCACAAGCTGAAAAACAAAATTGAAATTGGAAAGACTTGAATCCAGTGTCTCCATTGAGCCGTCAAGTCATTATTACTAATATATAACATGCCATCAAACTGAAAATAAAATCTACATGCTCGAAATGAGATCTTATTCATCATTCTACCTACTTCTAACCAGCCAAAGACAAGTTGATTACATGTATGCAAACTTCCAATGTAGCCAAGCAATCATTTTGTTTATAAAATAATCATCTCCTTTGCAGCTGAAAGAAAAAATGCAAGAATTCCAAAAAAAAATCAATAGAAAATGAACTAGCAGTGCATACTTACTACTATATTCCACTTTCATCCCATATGCTGCCATGTTTTGAACTTGTGAAAACACTAACTGAATGTAAATAGCTAATGGGTCATGGAAATCATGACATAACTCTAATTGGTGCCATGAACAAAACCGTTGTTCTGAAATTTGTGCTCCATAATCCCTTTGAATATCATTTGTTTTATCATAATAAAAAGCAACTGGATCATCTTGAATCTCCTCATACGTTTCTTGGACAACAACATTCAAAAANAATATCATCATGCAAATCAAGAGGCTCGTCTTCATCTTCTTGGTCGCCTTGAGATACATAGTTGTCATACAAGGATATGGTTCCTCCTGGACGATGGACTCAATGTCTTCATGCAACGATTGGTCAAACTTTGCTACATCAAAGACATCTAGATCTGGGACTTCAATATCATCATCATATTCATTGTATGTAGGATGATTTGAAAAAAAATCTGAAATTTGAAATTCAGAGACATTTGTTTCATGATCATCTGGAAAGAATGAATGTAAATATGTTGTATGATCATCATTATAACTTTGACTATTAGACACATATGAAAAAGTATCAAATTTATCTACAACTACTTTTTGTTCTTTCTCATCAACAGTATGGTCTTCAACAAAAGATGTTTTAGTTAGAAAATGATCTTCACAAAGATCCTCAACAACAATTTATTCATACGAATGAACATTTAGATAAGAGTTATCAGAAACATGTTGACAACTGTCAAATTCATCATGAGATTCATAAACCTAACATATATCTGCATGAATTTCATTACTACAATCCTCCTATTGTAAAATAGAATAAAAAGGAGATATAACTTATAATAATTCTTCTTTCTCTTCCTGAATATAATCATCCCCTTCATCTATACTACTAGAAGGATCAATTATTGAATATTGATTATATAATCCATATTCCTCGCAACAATTCTAAAAAAGACTCTCAACCGGACAAAATTTCTTACAATGTGAATAAAAAGCATCATGAAAATCCTATAAAGATGAAATACTAGAAGAAAGAATAGTTTTGTACCATTGTCTTGCATAGCCATCTAATGAATACATAAACATTGTGACGAACCTCCCATTCATCACGACATCAAGCCTCACATAACAAGTGAAATTTTTTTTTTGTGTTGTGTGTGTAGGAAGGTAAACATGACATTACTCAACAATGCAACACGATGACGAACACCACGCAAGCAACTCACGCAACAACAACATAACAACCTAACAAGATTATGAATGACTACCCACCCGTCCTACCTTGCAATAGTTAGGACCTCCAGGACTCATAAGCAACGCTCAAGCCCAGGTTCTCATTGATTTTGACCATTTAAGGTCTCAGGGCTGGTGACTATTTTGAGGAACATGGAGGTGTCTACATCCCACCGCAATAGTATAATTCCAAGCCGAAAAGATAAAAGACAACATCAAGATCATCTAGGACACTTCACTCCACAATAATCAATTCTATAAATCTTTCAAGAATATTTAAGGTCGGCCCTTTAAAGTATTTTGCATAAGGTAGACATTGAAACACTTTATTTATGCTCAAAATGAAAATTATGTTATATATATAAGGTCGCACATTAAACACTCTTACACTCAGAATTGTTACAATAAATTTGATGACGCAAGAAGTAAATAACCGTCTACCATACATTACATTGACATTTCCTTGCGAGCAAGAAGTAAAATCTAACATTATGCAATACATCATGCAAAACTTTAATTTTCAGGTGCGCAAGAAATAAATAAGTTTAAGGTCATCAACCAAAAATAAACTAGATGAACAAAACTAATTTTCTAGAGCCACCATCTACTACATATATCTCAATGCGTAAGAAACCCAACATCTATGACTATCATTCACGACATACAATCCATTGCGCAAGAAGCGAGAAACTAAAACCATCAATATTGCATCCACATTGTCTTAAGGCACCATCTAAATCAACATTAAATAGAATCCAATAAGCCAGTCTGAACTTTGACATGGTTAAAAATATAAGTAATGTCAATTGTAGGCTAACTAGCTTGACTAAAATTATAAATGAGCCATTAAGAAAATGGACATTAAATGAAACCAGTCTAGAAAGGTGAAATATGCAACCTATCTTTAATCCAACACTCCTTCTAACTAGCCATTAATCTTGATGACAATAGCATCCATTTCAAACTAGAAGGCTACCATTTAAAATAAAACATGAAGCAATAATAAAAGCCCTTATCACACAGCAAATTACCAAGGCATTTAATAACATGGCATTAAATAATAAACGACCTATCAATTAATATACCACTAACAATACTAACTATGTCATGGCAAGAAACATCATGGAGACAATATTAACTCAATACATTCCTGCATTAGCCTGACTACATTAACACATACCAATTCCATTGACACATTTACCAACATTAGCAAGGCACTGCAACATACATTGCGACAAGTGCAAGTAGGGACAATAATTGCACTGGGAGTGAGTATAGCTGCAAGAAAATTTAAAGTTTTATAATTATTTTATATTTTCCCCCTCTTCAAGGGCACGGGCTCCAATCGTTTACACTACCTAGGCGCACAATTTTGGCATAAAATAAGGAAATGTTCAGCTCATTTATCAAGGAGTAAAGTTACTAATTTCTGTAATTAAGGAACATAATCCTTTTTATTTAGAAAGTTGCTCCTGAGTTTGCATTGAAGGAATAGATTTTTGTTTCTTATCTAAAATTGCATAAAACATCGATAGTTATAACATGCAGCTAACATTCCAGAAATCAACTAAAATTTTAAGGAGGACGGGCATCATTGCCAGGAACGGAATTCGAACGTGTTTCCAGGAAACGCCAAGGTACTAGTTTCCACACCATACACTGAAAAGGATAAGGTGTCGCTGAAATTCGTTGACAGAAAAGAAAAGATAGAATGCCTAAGATCTCCACAGAGCTCGTTAAATTTAGGAGTGATGGGTCTACTAGGCGCATGGCTAAACGCTTCTGAGAACACAGGTCTGCATAACCGAATTCAGAAGGAGCGAATCAAGGTTGGAAAAAGGATACTGGCAGCGACTACCCTCACACAGTGAATGTGGACGCAAATTTACGCCTGTAAGTAAGGGAACAACAATAACAGAAGACTCATACATGCAAAGGAAGGCGGCGAGCACGAGGAAGGTAAACGGTTTGGGTCCTTTAGTTCGAAGGCACCATATTAAAGAGGAATCCTTTTTTGTTTTGTGCAGAAACGAAAATGCCCCAAGAG
>JASDQU010235969.1:0-12803 GCA_032191745.1 Picea mariana
TTGATATTTGAGTATACTTATGTTTTAAGTTCTTAAATCTTAAAGTTAGCCTACTACTTATTTTATCATGTTATTAGATTTATCATTGAGAAGATGTAGAAGAAATGTGTAAATAAAAATCAATAAAATAATGCTAAAACAAAGTTGTTAATGTGCAAGTGTTAAAAAAAAAAAATTGTTAATTGCTTAGCATCCTGTGGATGGGTGCTACAATTTTCCCTGGTAATTTAATTCTACATTCAGCATATCAATTCCAATTTCTTCCTACTAAATATTAATTGCAATTATCTTGGTCTTTTAATAGGGTTGGTGTGCACAAAATCCTCAAATTTTGGACATCTCCTTATACGCAAAAGGTACTCAGGTTCCTTTACACTACTCTCAGAGTTTATCAATCTAGGTTCTAATAAATGAAATAACGGTTCTACCTAGAATATCGTTATTATGGAGGGTTCAATCCAAGCTCTTGGAGCGACTTGTTAACAAGTATTTTGAATTGTTGTAATGATGTTTCACTATTGGAATATTATAAACACAATGATTGTTTAACGCCCCCTTCGTTATGACCACATTGAAGCATATATATATATATATATATATATATATATATATATATATTGAATTAAGAGGCAATAAATAAATGACGACAACGGTTAACCAGACCACAGACGATGAACAAAAGGCACGCAACCCAGGAAATAGGTAACTATGAATCCACAGACTCGAACAAGGGAAAATGGGCAAAGATGCACAGAATAACAAGGAGGAATGACTACTGGCCTGACACAAACACAACCATGCCTACAAGCTAAGGGACCACATCCCCATCCCATCACAACGACATCGACGGACAAAGACTAGAATATCAAGGCGCGTGAACCAAATGGCTGAAGGCATTCCACCCATGCACAAAAACAAACTTACAAAGCTCAACAGTACTCACACAAGAAACATCGACTCTGGCCAAGTTATAATTCGTCGTTGTCCAAATAGGGTGCGTCATAATCCCCTCATCAAGAATCATGCCATCCTCAGGTGATGGATGTGTCAATAACCTTGGTGCAACACATCTTATCTGAACTAAGGACTCTAGAAAACTCTGACGCGCTAGAAACAAAATACAAAAGGGAAACCACACCCATACCCCAATGACAAGTTGATGAAATGCCAGAGGACAAAGAGAAGGGATGATGCATCTCAAGACATGAAATCCTCCACGACCCGACCGCTCACCTAGTCTAAACTAATCAATAGTTAAAAGTGTTTGACAAAGATTAACCCTCTAAATTAAGCAAGTCCAACCCTTAAATTAGTCTCTAACTTACCAACTGATTAACCTTAAATAAAAATCCAAATGGCCATTCTACCTAACACATCAGTCATTTCAGCAGTCTACTTTAATCAATATTTAACTAAATTGACAAGTCTAAATTAAATTAAATTAAGTCTATACACACCCATCTAATTCTTCGAGTCTAATTTACTAGGTTGGATAACAACTATAAGTCAAACTAACCTTTAATACATTTTAATTCAGCAAGCCTAATGACTACTAGTCAGTAACTTGCGAATGATTAACCTTAAGTACAATCTAACACAATCTGCATTAACAATTTAAAAATATATATATAATTCTACCAATTACAATATAACACTATTATTCAACACTATAACAATATTAGTTTACAAACACTATCTAACATTATTAGCAACATTAATGTAAAACTTGTTGACTCTTACACTTATTTTCCACAATAATTTTAACCATAAAGATAAATAATAGAGAATTTAAGGTTAAGGGTGTAACTAAGGATATTGTTGTCCAAAGCTAAATTCATTTATAGGTTAAAGGCACAGTCAGCAATTAAGGCAATTTTGTCCATTCAACAACAAAGACTAGTCAATCCTTTAAGGAAAAAATGTGTCCAATCAAAAGAAAAACGCAATCCATCATTTAAGGGAAAAACATAGTCACACTTTAAAGGCAATTCATGGTCATTTACTGCAAATTCAATCACAGTTTCGAGGGGAAAATCATGGTCAATTAAGGAAACAACACAATCATCAGTTTTAGTGGAAAACTTCATGGGCGTGTACAACAAATTCAGTCAATATTTTAAAAATCCAATCGGGGGTGTTTACTGTGACTCAATCTTTCATTTTTAACATCAAAACGATGGTCATTCCATCCATAACACAGTCACAGTTAAAGGAAAATGTGTACAAAATCACACCAGGAGGATAATCATATTTTTTGTCATTAATAAAGGAAAACACTGACAGGGATATGGTTATTACAACAGGATCTATACAATCGCAGACCAAAACTTCACATAGTACACATGCCAAACACAGAGGAAATTCATGATTACAGTCAATACCCGAGATAAATGCAGAGGAAAGGTTAATTCAAACAATACACAATTCCATCACAGCCAGGGATAAGGGATTCATTTTTCCTTCACCTGGAGTACCCAAAAAAAACATAGACAGGGGCACCCAACAATACACAGGCATAGATAAATAACGTTTTCTTTTTTGGTGTGTGTTTTCTTTTCTTAAAGAATTAAAATCATAAATATTGCAGCCCCCACAAAAAAAACATAGACAAGGATCCATAATTCATTTTTCAATGAATTAAAAGCATAAAAGGTAAATCGTATCCCAAGAAAAATTTGTAGACAGGAACATCAAACGTTTTTCATTTCCAGTATACCAATTTTAAAAATGCAGACAAGGAAATGAAATCGTTGTTTCATTGCCAGGATACCCATACTACACAGATTTATGATTTAATTGTTTTTCCATTTTCAGGATGCCAACATAAAAACACATATTGAAATTAAATATTTTTACATTCCACGATACCATTATAAAAATGTAGACTGAAATTAAATCTTTTATATTTCTAGGATGCCCTTATAAAAACATAGATTGAAGTTAAATCATTTTTACATTCCGGGATACCAATATAAAAATGTTGAAAATAGTGTGAGAATGCCCGGGGTCCATTAGGAGAAATCATTGAAAGGATCACAGGGATTCTATCAGTCAAAGTGCAGAAAAAGAAACAACAAGGAAGCAATATAATCCATACATGAAGGTCTTACTGGAAGGCACAAGTCAACAATCAGAAAAGGACAACAACAAAGGTACACGGCTCGCAGGAATGCCCTTCGCTCATCATCCACACATAGAAAATCAGGGCGTTGAGATCCATAGGTCTATTAATATCGAAGAGATGACCATAAATCAAGATCGTGGATGAATTCTCAGGTGAGAACTGATGAGCTAGGGATGAAGGGAAAAATGACCACAAACTTCACAAATTAATACACCCAAGGGCAGTCAAGACATGCTGGAAATTGAAGCCCATGGGAGTAAATTACTCATCGAGCTAAAGGATATAGAAATACTCAGTCACCATCTAGGACACTAAGACAATCAATTTTTTTACCCGAATTAAACATGCAGATCCAAGGCACAAATCATACTACAATACCATGTATAAATAAAGAAAGCGTATTGTTGCTTGATCGCCCACTCTGAGTTGATGTCTTGCGTGCTCCGATCAACTCCTACTTGTTGAATGATGAGACTTCACCGGTACCTCCTAGCCAATGCTAGGGGTACTTTTCTTCCCCCTTAGCCCTTCAAGCCACAAAGGCACAACACACACTAACCAGGGAATCAATTAGCTCCTAGATCACCTCGCAAGGTTTAGATACCACTCCTCACCAAGCTCAGTATCCCAACTCCCACAAGTTAAGTTAGCCAAGTATAGATTTATGCAATGTAACGTTTTGCAAAATAGAAGAGATCCTTCCTCCTTCTCATCCCTCCATTATATAGAGTTTGGAAACCCTTTGCCTTCCCAAAATCCCAATTAAATTAATGTTTAATAAGTTAATTCCTAAAATTCCTCCCCGTACAAGTGTCACCCATCCCCTTCATTCCTCCATAAATTAACTTCTTTAATTAATTGATTACCCTTATTTCCCTCACCCACCTAGAGTCACTCCTAAAATCGCTCCTAGGTGTCCCCAAATTCCCTTACAGGTTTTAATACTTTCCCCATTATCAATTTGCTAGTTCAGTTTAAATTAGAAAGTTCTTAAATGGTAGATACCTTACTAAGTTGGACTAACTACTTTTTACTAGTGTTTCCTATTTATTTTAAGGTTTCTGCTTTTTCCTAGTTCCCTAATTATTTCATATTTCCCCTTTTTCCCTTTTTCATTTAGAAATCAATTTGGAAGGTGTAAAAATTAACTTTTTCCCTTCTCCCTTTTTAATTAATAATTTTTAAATTATCCTAATATAATAAAACAATTATTTCCCCCCTTTTTAATTTTTATCCCAACAGATTTTTATAAAACACGTTAGTTGCTTACCTCTTCTTGTCAAAGGGTTAATGAAGATTATCTTTATTATTTATTTTATTTTATTCTTTTTCTTTTTTTATAAAAGGGTAAAACCTTACCACCAGCGGAGATTAGATCTAGACCTTAATTTCCTAGGCTGGGCGACACACATTTTTTTGAGGGAAAGGTTTCAAATCTTCCTTAACGCTTTATTGTCCTAAAGCAATCTAGGTTTATTCATTTATTAAATAACCATGCAACATGTCGTTCAGGATGCACTAGGTGCTCCAATGGTGCCACTTGCCTCTTCTTGTTTCCCTTGTGCGATGTGCCCTTCAAGATGCACCACATGCTCCAAGGGTGCTTCTCACCTCTTTCCATTTTCTTGTGCGATGTGCCCTTCAAGATGCACCACGTGCTCCAAGGGTTCCACTCGCCTCTTGACTGACTTGGTAGACATAAAAAACTCCTGGAGTCAATACTCCACTAGGTGAACTTGTGGGAGACTAAGGGCCTCTAAATAATAATGACCTCACCTTATTGTGCACCCCTTAGAATCATCATGAGCGACTATCACAGGCTTCCCTCACGACATCGTGGGTCCTCTCGAACTAGGTAAAAATTAACCTACAGTTTGAGCCACATCGGGAGTGCTAGTAGGCTGTGGCAGGGTTGATGTCCACACCTCTCCCTCAACATATTTGGTAGTCATGTGTGACCCCTCTACTCCACATGTGGGTTTGGTTGGCAAGCTATCATGAGCCTGCATCATCAATGAATCATTTCAGAAATATATCCATATCATATCATCTAATAAAATGCACTAATATCACATAAAAAACAATCAAACCCCATTAGTTCACTCCCAGAATCGATCTAGAGTCCAAGGGTTTCCATCGATGCCTATGCATCCTTGACGCCCAAAATCCTACACACTTAGTAAAACTGAATAAATAGCACCTGTCTATGTCAATGCAGTAAAAAAACATGTCATCAACCCATAATGCCTCATAATCAAAATCAATGTCTTAATAGCATAATAATCTGGATCACTTGTGAGCAAGTGTCCTCAAAGAATAAGTTTGCTCGGTGCACAAGAGTGGGATGTTACCTACACCCCCTCTTGGTATAAACTTTGTCCCAAAGTTTCACAGTATAAATGTCAAAATAAAGTGTATCCTTCGAATCCTTAGAATCTTGGTACGATCATCGTGTTTTGTCCAATAATACCCTCTACCTCTTTATACCAATCATTGTCACACTGTAAAGTTAGAATATTTTCACGTAGATTCATATGAAGAGGCAACACCAAAAATATGTGTGGTCTCTGACTAAATGCATCTTCCACTCGGTTCACTGTTCATTTTATGTAAGTAATCTCGAAGTCGTACTCGCTAAGAAATTTCAACCAACTTTGTTATAACGCATTGAGGTCACTTTGCGTAAATATGTGTTGTAGTCCATAGTGGCCAGTCTTTAGTTCAAATTTTCATCCAGCAAGGTAGTGTCTCCAAACCTTCAAGGCATATACAATGGATAACAACTCCAAATAGTGTGTTTCATAGTTATCCTCATGCCTTCTCAATTTCCTTGAGATGTAAGAGATCATCCGTTTGTCTTGCATCAAGACATCACCTAAGCCTTTCTTGGATGTGTCAGTGCATACCAAGAAGTCTACATCCATGTCATGAACCTTAGTATCGGTTTCCTTGTCAACAACTCCTTGAGCCTCCTAAAAGCTTCTGTGCATTTCTTGGTCTAGACAAACTTCTTGCTCTTCTTATGAAATTCTATGATTAGATTTTCTATCTTCGAAAATCCCTTGATGAACCATCGATACAATCCTACTAAATCCATGAAGCTATGCACTTCTGGGACATTTCTCGGCACAAGACATTCCATAACATCCTCAACCTTTATAGGATCCACGGTGATACCTTCGTCAGAGATAACATGCCCTAAGTAGTGAATCTTCAATTGATAGAAATAACATTTGGACAATTTTCCATACAATTTGTTCTCTCTTAGACACTGTAGTACCAAGCGCAAGTGCTCGTCATGCTCTACCATCATCTAAGAGTAAATCAAAATATCGTCAATGAATACTTGGATGAACTTGTCCAAGTACTCGTAGAACACCCTATTCATCAAACTCATGAATACCCCTAGGGTGTTTGTCAGTCCAAATGGTAAACCAGTAAACTCATAATGTCCAAACCTTGTCTTAAAGGTAGTCTTAGGGACAACACCCTCTTTAATCCGTAACTAGTGCTATCCTGATCACAAGTTGATCTTTGAGAATACCATTGTGCCTTTCATTTTATCGAATAGATCATCAATCCTAGGCAACAGATATTGATTTGTGATCGTTTCCTTGTTCAATTGATGATAGTCAATGCAGAGCCTCCATGACCCATCCTTCTTTCGTATGAAAACAATAGGCACACCCTATGGTGACACACTTGGACATATCAATCCCAGGTCCAACAACTCCTTCAGTTGCATTTTCAACTCATGTAACTTCGGGGTCAACATACGATAAGGCATTCCTGCTATCGATTCAGTCCCCGGTTTTAGGTCTATGGTAAAATCCAATTCCCTCTCTGGAGGCATCCCAGGTAACTCCTCGTGAAAGACATATGCAAACTCTCTCACCACAAGAAAGTGTTCTAGACCTTCCTCTACTCCCTTCTCATTTAACACAAGGATCACATAAATCTTACATCCCTTGCACATGCTCTTTGGAAGCTGCAAGGAAGAGATGAACCTTAGGGAAACACCCTGGTTCTGACCTACAATCACACATCTGTATCCCTCGTCATTGACCAAGCTCAATTGTTTCGTCTTAAAATTGAGTATCGCCTCATGAGATTCCAACCATTCCATACCAATCATGACATCATAAGATCCTAAGATCATGATGTATAGGTTGGCCTTGGTGACAAAATCTACCAGGTTGAGGGTACAACCCTTAACCTTTCCCCCAACCTTTTTTTTGTCTCCTGAAGCCATCTCCACAAAGCTAAACTCATATTGTTTGATTGTCCATACCTTAATCCTTTTTAGCACTGCACTAGAAATGAAAATCTCAGTAGCAATGGGATCTATCAAAATACTAAGGGTCTGGTCAGTGATGGTACCTGACTATCGAGTACGGTCAACTGGTTCTCTACTTGGCAGTTATTCACCACCGCATGAATCTGATGGGCCTTTCCCAAATCTGCAACAGTAGTGGGTCAGACAGATCTAGATTCTCTAGTCCTCTCCATTGGCCAGTCTCACTGGTAGTGTGGCACCCAACATGTCCAACACCCCTTCTTCGGTCCTATAGTCCTGGTACCCAAAGTAGAAGATGACGTCCCACCAGCCTAGAATCCTAGTCTATTATGTTGAATAGGCCTAAATTGTTGCTGATGCGGTCAACGTTGCTATTGATATTTTGGTCCCCAATAAGGTGTTCGCTATTGAGACATTGGTCATTGAGGTGTTATGAAAGTGGATCCCCTCTGGAAACCACGATATCCTAGTGTATGTCTGGCTGGTGTTTGATGTTGTTGTGCATCAGATGACACTTTCCCTACTGGTCTCACTAGATTCCTAGTCTGGCCCCCACTGATAAGCTCCTCCTCTGCTATGAGGGCCTTCTAGACAACATCATGCAAGGTTTGAGGCATTAGAATCCTAACCTTTTCACGTATGTTTCCATTAACATCGAACAAAATCTTTTTGACCTTAAGTTTCCTAGTATTAAGATGTAGAGCATACCAAATCAAATCCATAAAACATGCCTCATACTCAGACACTCTACGACTGCCCTATCGTAAGGTGTTGAATTTGTTGAGCTGACGCTCAATGAATTCCTTTGATAGGTACCTCTCTCGGAATCATTCCTCGAATAGTTCCCATGACACATCGTCAACGTCCACTTTCAGTTGCGGTAGGAGCATCTTTCACCATAAAAGAGCACTCCCCTTCAGTAGAAATACCGCCATGAAGACCTTCATGTCAGAGGTATATTCACGAAGTGAAAATCACGTCACCATATTCTCCAACCATGCCTTCATAGCTGCGTCATCCGGGGCACCAAAGAAATCGAGAAATTTGACATTCTCGAGCACATGGTGAATGCTACCAGTACTGAATGAAGCACGCAATGGACCCTCAGCGGGTGTTATCCCCCTGGCCTCCTCTCTATCCAAGTGGTTGAATAGTGCCTCAGACATGCATTGAAAATATCTCATCATTCTGACCACATCACAAACTGATATTTGTTTCTGCCCAAAAATCTGTTCATCTCCGTGGGGGTTAGACCCCTCAGGCGTGGATGCTACTGGAGGCATCGTGCCTCCTCCCCTAGAACATCGTCATATACCTACATGATTTTCTCTAACCATGATTACTTTCATGAATACAAGTCAACTCAATTAGCAACATTATAATCAAATCATATCAATGAAATCCATAGTGATCCCAAGTCGTAGGTTGAACCCACTCTCATACGATATGTAACGTCCCCTTTGTTACGACCATAGGAGGAGCAATTTTTTTATTTTTTATTTTGAATTAAGAGGCAAGAAAGCAGTGATGACAATGGTTAATCGCACCACACATGATGAACAGAAGAACGCAACCCAGGAAACAAGAAACTATGACTCCACTGACTAGCACAATGGAAACTTGGCAAAGATGTGTAGAATAATAAGGAGGAATGACTACCCGCCTGACACAAACACAACCAGGCCTACAAGCTAAGGGACCACATTCCCATCCTATCACAACAACGTTGACAAAAAAATACTATAATCTCAAGGAGTGCAAAAAGAACGCCTAAAGGTGTTCAACTTGTGCGCAAAAAAAAACTTACAACTCTCGACAACACTCACATGGGAGACATTGACTCTAACCAAGTTATCATTCACCACTATCCAAATAGGATGTGTCATAATCCCCTCATCAGGAATCATGCCATCCCCAGGTGATAGACGTGTCAATAACCTTGGCGCAACACATCCTATTCAGACCAAGGACTCTAGAAAACTCTGACATGCTAGAAATTGAATACTGAAGGGAAACCACACCCATACCCCAACAATAGGTTGATGAAATTCCATAGGACGAAGAGAAGGGATGATGTATACCAAGACATAAAATCCTCCACAACCCGAATTCTCACCCAATCTAAACTAGTCAACAGTTACAAGTGTTTGACAAAGATTAACCCACTAAATTAAGGAATTCCAACCCTTAAATTAGTCTCTAACTTACCAACTGATTAACCTTAAATAAAAATCCAAACGACCATTCTACCTAACACCTTAGTCATTCAATTCAATCAAAAAGTATCAACTACGAATTGATTAAGAAAATCTGCGTTATAATCAATCATTAAATACAATCTAATTAACATTAAAATCACGTCATTTCGATAGTCTTCTTCAATCAATATTTAAATAAATTGACAAGTCTAAATTAAATTAAATTAAGTCCATACACACCCATCTAATTCTTCGAGTCTAATTTACGAGGTTGGACAACAACTATAAGTCAAATTAACCTTTAATACATATTAATTCAGCAAGCCTAATGACTGCTAGTCAGTAACTTGTGATTTTGATTAACCTTAATTACAATCTAACACAATATGCATTAACAATTTAACAATATATATGCAATGCTACCAATTCCAATATAACATTATTATTCAACAGTATAACAATATTAGTTTACAAGGGCTATCTAACAGTATTAGCATCATTAATGTAAAACCTGTTGACTCTTACACTTGTTGTCCACAATAAGTTTAACCATAAATATAGATAATAATTAATTTAAGGCTAAGGGTGTAATAGAGGATATTTCTCTCCAAAACTAAAGTCATTTACAGGTTAAAGGCGTAGTCATAAATTAAGGCAATTTTGTCCATTCAACAACAAAGCTCAGTCAATCCTTTAAGGGAAAAATGTGTCCAATCAACAGTAAGACACAGTCCATCATTTAAGGGAAAAACACAGTCACAATTTAAAGGTAATTAGTGGTCATTTACTACAAATTCCATCACATTTTCGAGGGGAAAATCGTGGTCAACTAAGGCAACAACACAGTCATCAGTTTTAGCAACAAAATTCATGGGCATGCACAACAAATTTAGTCCAGTGTTTTAACATCGAATCAAAGGCATTTACAACAACTTAGTGTTTCATTTTTAACACCAAAATCATGGTCATTCCAACCAAAACATAGTCATATTTAAGGTCAAACATGTACAAAATCACACTAGGAGGACAATCATATTTTTTGTCATTAATAATGGCAAACACTGACAAGGATATGGTTATTACAATAGGCACTATACAATCACAAACCAAAACTTAATTCATACAGCACATGCACCAAATGCAGAGGAAAATCGTGATTATAATCAATACCTAAGCTAAATGCAAAGGAAAGGTTAATTCAAACAATACACGATTCCATTGCAACCAGGCATAAGGGATTTTTTTTTCCTTCACCTGGAGTACCCAAAAAAAATGCAAACAGGGGCACCGAATAGTACGTAGGCAGAGATAAAATAATATATATATATATTTTATTTTTCTTAAATAATTAAAAGCATAAATATCACACCACCCCCCCAAAAAAAACGTAGAAAGGGATCCATAATTCAGTTTTCAATGAATTAAAAGCATAAAAGGTAAATCATAGCCCAAGAAAAATTTGCAGAAAGGAATATCAAACATTTTTCATTTCTAGGATACTAATTCTAAAAACGCAGAGAGGGAAATGAAATCGTTTTTTCATTGCTATGATACCCATACTATGTAGATTTATAATTTAAATGTTTTTCCATTTTCATGATGCCAACATAAAAATGCAGATTGAAATTAAATCTTTTTTACATTCCAGGATACTATTATAAAAATGTAGACTGAAATTAAATATTTTACATTTCTAGGATGCCCTTATAAAAACACATATTGAAGTTAAATCCTTTTTACATTCTAGGATACCAATATAAAAATGCTGACAACTATGAGAGAACGCCCGAGGTCCATTGGGAGAAATCATCGAAAGGATCACAAGGATTATATCAATCAAGGCGTAGAAAAATAAACAACAAGGAAGCAAGATAATCCATATGCAGAGGTATTACTGGAAGGTACCAATCAACAATCAGGCAAGCACAACAATAGAGGTAGATGGCTTCACTCATCATCCACACACATAAAAGAAGGGCATTGATATCCATAGGTATATTAACATAGAAGCGTTGATCGTAGATCAAGCTCCTGGCTTACTATTCAGGTCAGGACTGATGAGCTATGGACAAAGGGAAAAACAACCACAAACTTCACAAATAAATACACCCAAGGGCAGTCAAGACATGCCAGAAATCAAAGGCCATGGGAGTCAATCACTCATAGAGTTAAAGGCTATGGAAGGAATCAGTCACCAACTAAGACACTAAGACAATCAATTTCATTACCTGAAATAAACATGCAGATCCAAGGCATAAATCATACTATAATCTGCCATGCATAAATAAAGAAAGTGTATCATTTACTGATCGCTCGCTCTAAATTGATGTCTCACATGCTTTGAGAAAATCCAAATTTTCGACTGATGAGACTTCATCGAGACCTCCCAGCCAACTCTAGGGGTATTCTTCTTCCCCCTTAGCCCCTTGAGCTACAAAGGGGCCACACACACTAGCCAGAGAATCAGCTAGCTCCCAGCTCACCTCTCAAGGCCGAGATACCACTCCTCACCAAGATTGGTATCCCAACTCCCACAAGCTAAGTCAGCCAAGTATAGATTTCTACAACATAATTTTATGCAAAGCAAAAAAGATCCTTCCTTCTTCTCTTCCTTCCATTATATAGAGTTTCAAACCCCTTTACCTTCTCAAAATTCCAATTAAAATAATGTTTAATAAAGTAATTCCTAAAAATCCTCCGCGTACAAGTGTCAACCATCCCCTTGATTCCTCCATAAATTAATTTCTTTAATTAATTAATTACCCTTATTTCCCTCACCCACCTAGAGTCACTCCTAGAATTGCTCCTAGGTGTCCCCAAATTCCCTTACAGGTTTTAATGACTTTCCCCATTATTAATTTGCTAGTTTAGTTTAAATTAGAAAGTTCTTAAATGGTAGATTCCTTACTAAGATGAACTAACTTCTTTTTCCTAGGTTTTCCTCTTTCTTTTAGGGTTTTATCTTTTTCCTAGTTCCCTAATTACTTCATATTTCCCCTTTTTCCCTTTTTTAGTTAGAACTCAATTTGGCAGGTGTAGAAATAATTGTTTCCCTTTTCCCTTTTTAATTAATAATTTTTAAATTATCTTAATATAATAAAACAATTATTTCCCCCCTTTTAATTTTTATCCCAACAGATTTTTATAAAACACTTTAGTTGCTTACCCCTTCTTGTCACAAGGT
>JASDQU010235971.1:0-11036 GCA_032191745.1 Picea mariana
TGTTTGGCACTATGGAAGAATAGTAGCACCTTTAATGGAACTAACTAAGAAGGATGCATTTTCATGGACTCGAGAGGCAATTAAATATTTTGAACAACTTAAATAGGTGATGTGCAAAGCTCATGTCTTGACCACTCTAGACTTCACAAAAACCTTTATTGTGGAATGCGATGCCTCAGGAAATGGAATTGGTGTTGTCCTAATGCAAGAAGGAAGGCCCCTAGCTTTTGAAAGTCGACCACTCAAGGGAAAGGAATTACACAAACCCATTTATGAGAAGGAAATTATGGCAATACTACATGCATGGAAGAAATGGCGTCCTTACCTGATAGGTAGACACTTCAAGGTCAAAACAGATCATGATAGTCTTAAATACTTCTTGGAACAACACTATATTTAGAAGAACAACAAAAATGGGTAACCAAGATATTGGGTTATGATTTTGAAATTGTCTATAAAAAGGGGAAGAAAAATGTTGTGGTAGATGCACTTTCAAGAGAGGATGAAGATGTTGAGGCCTTTCTATGTGCTATCTCGATCATCCAACCCGATTGGATAATAGAAGCAAGGGATGAATGGAAGAATGATGAAAAAGTGTGGACTCTCATTCAAAGGTTACAATAGGATTCCAGTGCATCAGAAGCATTTACATGGAAAAATGATTCACTATGGTACAAATATCGCTTATATTTATGTAAGAACTCCCAACTCAAACAAAAGGTATTATTGGAATTTGACACCTCTCCAATAGGAGGGCACTCGGGATTTTTGAAAACCTACGATAGAGTCAAGAAGGATTTTTTTTTGGATGGCCTTAAAACTGATGTTCAAAGGTTTGTGGCAGAATGTTTGGTTTTCCAACAAAATAAGGTGGAAACAATTAAGACCCCAAGTATTTTACAACCATTAGCCATCCCAAGTCAGCGTTGGGAGGAGGTTTCCATGGATTTCATCACAGGGTTACTGAAGTCTAAAGGAAAGAGTGTCATCATGGTGATTGTTGATAGACTGACCAAGTACACACACTTTTGTGCACTCTCTCATCCCTTCAAATCTAGTACAGTTTCCACCGCATTCATGGAGACGGTTTGAAAGCTACATGGAAGCCCAAAGATTATTGTAAGTGACAGAGATCCCATCTTCACTGGACATTTTGAACATAATTATTTTCTTGTTTGGGTACTCAATTGGCTCATAGCTCATCCTATCATCCTCAATCTGATGGAAAAACTGAGATAGTGAACAAATGTCTAGAAGGCTTCCTTCGTTTCTTTGTCTCTGATAAATAAACACAATGGTTCAAATGGTTACCCTTGGCAGAATGGTGGTATAATACTTCCTTTCATACTGCAACAAAAATGACACCATTTATAGAACTCTATGGATACCACCCTCCTTCCATCACTTATTCTCTAAAAGAAAAATCTAAGGTTCAAGCAGTGGAAGATCACATCGAGCATCAACAACAAGTTCTCCAAATCTCAAAGGACAACCTGACCATGGCACAAAATCCCATGAAACAATAAGAAAATCAACATTATAGTGAAAGAAGTTTTGAAGTAGGGATTGTGTGTTTTTAAGACTACAACCATACAAATAGATGTCCCTCAAGCAAGCCAAAAAGGATAATAAATTATCACCAAAGTACTATGGCTTTTATAAGGTGTTGCAAAAGATTGGTACTATGGTATACAAATTGGAGTTGCCTACATCTTCACGAGTACACCCAGTTTTCCATGTTTCATGCTTAAAGAAAGTTATAGACGAAAAGATCCTAGTTCAAACTATATTGCCAGAAATTGATGAGGAAGGAAAAATCATATTGGATCCTGAAGCCATCACTAACACAAGAGTTCGCTAGCTGAGGAATAGATCCATTTCAGAGTATCTCATTAAATGGAGGAAACTAACAGCTGAAGATTCCACTTGGGAAGATGAGTCTTTTATACAGAAGCATCCAGAGTTACTCAAGCATTGCGGAAAACACTTGTCTCAAGGGGAGGGGCGTGTTAATCCCTAATATTGGCTCTTTACCCCTTAATTGGGGCATATTACATTAGTAATGTTGTTTTATTTATGTTGGCTTTATTCCATTAGTTGTAATTATACCTCCTAGTATCCTATAGATACGAAGGAGACATTTTCATTTGGAATCATCTTGGAATTGTACATTTATGTGGGCATAAGGAGGTTTCCCCCTTGAAGAGGCTTACTATCTGAATTTCTCTCTTTTTCAAGGAGTTCAGTACTTAATTTGAGGTTTTTCTATGCTATATTGATATTTGGTTCTTAACAAAAAGTCTAGACATGGGTATCGATGGATTTTGAGTGACATTGATTACTTCACTTGTTGGCATGTTTACAGGAAGAGCGTGCTTGTCATTGATGGTAAGAACAACAACGACGAGGGAAAATAAGAAAATCATAAGCTCAGGAGGAGAAGTGAACAATATGCATAGATCAAAGCTTAGAAGGGAAAGCGCAGTATAGAAACATGATCAGGATCAAAATCCTTGATTGTGGATTTGCTTCGAGAGTCTTCTCCACCATTGGATCACTGATATAAAGGATCAAAAAACATTCGATAAAATCAAGGTGCGCAAGACTTAGCACTTTGCACACGCAGGAGAGGGATATTGCCAAATTTTAGAAGTTCTGAAGTGATTTGGGGTCATCCATCATCGAGGAGGATAGGTAGCGTGAGATCCACAACTCCTGAAGTTTGTGGATGAGGAGGAGGTGAAAATCCTCGATGACAAATATCAACCATTGATCTCCAGGGGGAGTACGTTTCAGTTGATCTAAGATTACGGAAAAATTTCACTTTAAGAATTTCCAATTGTGAATTGAAATTCCCTAAGCCTAGAGAGCCAGAGAGCCAGAGTAAATTTCAATAGTCATATCCATAGGGATACATGGCGATGGATCATGAACTACAGAGAAATTGCTTCGAGAGTTTTCAGTTGAGATCTGAAACTCCCAAAGCCCGGAGAGCCGGAGATTCGAAGTAAATATTGATTGTCCAATCATCTGAAGTAGATCTTAGTATTTAGATTGTTCGAAGAAGATCTCAAGTGTCATATAGTCCAAATTGAATCCAAGTTGTCTGATCTAGAGCATCAATTTGAGATTTGAAATCCCAAAAGTCCAGAGATTCGAAGAGCCAAAATAATTTCTCGACCACCTGATCATCCAATGTAGATCTCAGTCTTCAGATCATCCGAAGAAGACTTCAAGTGCCATATCATCCGATGTGAATCTGGTTTGTCTAATCCAGAAAAGACGTGGCATAAACCTATGGACTTCGAGTGAAGTCTCAAAGTGAATGTGGAATGTTGATTAGAGGTGGAAACATGGTGACAGATCTAGAACTCCGTATACGAAATACTCTTTAGGAAAGCAGAGATTAAAAGCATCGAAGCCCCAAATTTAATCTTGACCATTGATCGATAAGGGTGACAAGGGTCATCGATCTTCTCTTGGTAGAAAGTGTCAAAGTATCGAAGCAAACTAGAGTCATTGATTTGAGGAGGAAACGTGGCAAGAATTTGTGGACTCTGGCTAAAAGCATTCTGAGAGAGTGTGAAGGTTGAGAATTAAAATCTCCAAATCCTGGAGTAGCAAAGGAGATATCGAACGCTGATCGAGAAAGGGGACATAGGACCATTGATATAGTTGAGAGGTAAAATCCCTGAAGTAGAGGAAAATCCTTTGATTGAGATGGATAAGTGTCCATGGATCATCGAATCTAGAATATTGATGTACGGAGGAAAGAAGGGTTTGAGATTTGAAACTGTTAGAGCCCAGATCATGAAGAAAATCACAACCATTGATTTAGGAAGGCTAGATCTGATCCGTAGACATGAGAGGATAGATATGAACCGTCCATTCAGGAGCACCATCAATATCATGAGATCGATGGTCTCTTCGCATTGCTGGGATTGAAGGTGCGCTAGCTTTAAAAAGTTAAGTGTGGGCCACAATCAAAACCATGGTTTTGGAGAAAGGACACATGGAGGCTCGAGGTAAATTACGAGGTGAAACAGAGTTTGATCTCAAACCACCTTTGGCTGCACCCGCATTCACCTGGTCACATGATATCATTACCCAAGGTCACATTAGTGGAATATAGGGGAAGGAGCTAGCACTGCTAGTCTCCACATCAGAGGTTACACATTGAAAATTCATAAGGGTCTCTGGGTGTATAATCCAATGACACTGATCAAACATAATATAATCAAAGGGTTTTTGTTTCACTTCATGATTTCTTTATCAATTACGATTCAATTAAACTAACTGGATCATTGTTCCTGAGCGGTTGAATCATTGCTCCTGAGCATTGGAATCATGATTCCTGAGCGTTTTTTAGATTCCCGACTTGAGCATTGGAGATGCAGAGTGTAACCTATAATGAGAGAAGGAATAAAAGAAAAATGTCATGACAAAGAGAGTTTGTTGTTTCTCTTTAAAAAGTAGTCAAATTGTAAGCAATGAATTTTTACAGCATGAACTGAGGGATAAAATGCAGAGATGAAGAACATAAGATGGACAGAGCATAAATGGTAAAAATAATAAATTGTATGAGAACTTAAGCATAAGAAGATGTGATCATTAGCACACTGATGCAGGCAGAGTAGAGAAGTGTAGCAGAACAATGATGAGACTGGTAAGCCATTGATAAATACTATATCACTGTAATAAATTTTTGAAAGCAAAGATTTATATCTCAGGGTGGTAGGGTGGTGCTAGGGAGGACTGTTGTCCTCATATTTTCAAGTGGGTTCTTGAACACACGGAGTTGTATCTTCCATCTAGTTGTAACCAAAAAAACCAAGGTGGTAGGGTGGTGAAAGGGAGAACCATTGTTATCTGTTATGCAGGTTGGTGCTTCCATCCATTTGGTGCTAGAACAATTAGGGAGTTGGTGCTTCCTTCTAGTGGGTGCTAGAGAAACCAGATATTTGGTTCTCTCAACAAGTTGCATCTTGTTAAATAAGATGTTGTAGCCTCATTTTGAGTTGGTTATCAAAGAAATATGATGTACATAACTTAAAAGACTTCCTATCATTCGAAGAAGAGGAGGCTTTCTCCCTTTATGGGTTTCCTCGTGAATATATGTCTCTTTGTATATCATATGTGTGACTGATGTTTGTTATTTCTGCTACTCATGTCTTGCATAATCTTGATTATCACTTGGAGAAGGTTAATAATATTTTAATAGGAATAAATTATTTAAGCACAGTAACAAGTGATTCATCCCCCGCCCCTCTAAATTGTCTTAGTATTTCCAACAATTGGTATTAGAGAGGTTTCCTTTTATTTAAAGGTAGATTAGTAATCTTAAACATGTCAAGCCATGAAGGAACTTCAAGAAATAAGCCTCCTATGTTTGATCGAACAAATTTTGCCTTCTGGAAGGTTAGAATGAGAACATACATCATGGCCTTAGGTGTTGATGTTTGGGATGTTGTAGAGACTGGATATAGAAAACCTGTTCTGTTAGCTTCCAAAGATGATAAGTTAGAATTTATATTCAATGCAAAGGCAATGAATGTTATCTTGAGTGGGCTTGTTGAAGCTTAATTTGTAAAGGTCATGCAACTGGAATCTTCCAAAGACATGTGGGATAAAATTATTAGCAATTATGAAGGAGATGAGAAAGTAAAAGATGCCAAACTTCAGACACATAGATTGGAATTTGAACAACTAAAGATGAGTGAAGATGAAATAGTTAGTAAATATTTTTTAAGATTTGAGGATCTTGTGAATACCATGAAGGCTCTTGGTGAGAAGATTGAAGACGCATTTTTAGTTCATAATATTTTAAGATCTCTGCCTAATAGATTTAATCTAAAAGTTTCTGCAATAGAAGAACTTAATGATCTTAAAACTCTGTCTATTGATCAACTCCTAGGAACTCTAACTTCTTATGAAATGAGGATTAACAAAGCTAAATCCACCAGTAGAGAAGCATTTTTTAAAGCAGACAGGAATACTGATTCGGAATTAGATGATATTGAGGCAAAATTTGTGAGAAGGTTAAAGAAAGGATCTGGAAAATGCCAAGGAAAGTTTCCCTTCAAATGTTTTAACTGTGGAAAGATAGGTCACTTTGAATATAAGTTTCCACATAAGAATAAGGACCATAACTTTGAAGGTGAAGAGTATTACAAATCCAAGAGATTTGGTAAAAAGAAAAGTTTATGTGTAAATAATGATGACTCTTCAGAAGACACAGATAATGACTCTTCCTGTGAAGATAAGATTAATGACTTTATTCTTATGGCCAAAGAGGATTATGATAATAAAAGGAAATGAAGTGATGTTAATGATGAAGAAGTTGTGGTTGATATGGAAGGTGAACTAATCATTTCTTTATAAGATATTGACAAACTCAGACTTAAGAAGAGAAAACAAAAACAATTATTGATGTAGTTTGAAAAGAATGGTAAGAAACCTAATGAATACTTTGCCCTCCTAAAATTGTAGTTAGAAGAGGCAAAGAAAATAGAGGACACTGTGAAACAATAGGTATCAGAGAAGAAGGCTAGATCTGAAGCCTTGGAAAAAGAGGGAGTAAAAACCATAAAGGAGATGGAGAAATTTAAAGCATTGTATCTCCAAAATATTCCAATCATTAATTCCTCAGCAGAACTACACGACATTCTGAGAAAACAAAGATCTCCTTTGTTGAAGACTGGTTTAGGCTATGTAAGTGGTTCAAGAAGCAAAAAGACAAAAAGAAAAGATACAGTAAAGATGATCAAGTTCCAAGTCAGTAGACAATCAGACCATGTGAGTACTCTGCCACCAAAATCTAATAAAGACAAGATGATCCCTGATAAAAAACAAAGATATCAGAAGATGAAGTAACAAATTCCAAGAATAAGTCCATCCTTTAGGTACCAAAATTTCTTCCATGGTTATTGTTTTTACTGCTCTATTTTTTTTCATAAGATTGCAAATTGTCAAATTAAGTTTAGAGACATGCAACTGAGGAGATCAAGAAATAAACAATCTTTTCAACATAGAACTAAACATCCAATGAGTAAAAAAAATTGCACCAATCACTTTGACCTATTGAACAATGATATCGAATGCTATAACTATCATAACTTCAGCCACAAAGCTTCAAACTGTCATCTGAATAATTACAAAGCAGATCCAAGGATAAAACCCTTAGCTAGAAATGCCAGCACATGGAGAAAGAAAGATAGTGAAAAATGTGGTCTAGTACTTTCATCTCAAAGACAAAAGAACCCTTGGTATATTGACAATGGATGTTCCAAACACATGACTGGAGACAAAATTAAATTTATGTCTCTAAGTGAAATAAAATAAGGAAATGTAACCTTTGGAAATGATGCACCAGGAAAAATCAAAGGTAAAGGAATGGTAAGTCTAAGTAATGGCAAAGGGAAATATCAAGATGTGTTGTTTGTAGATGGTTTGAAACATAATTTTCTTAGTGTCAGTCAAGTTTGTGACAGAGGATGTAAATTTGTTTTCACTTCTAAAGATTATAAAATACAACATGTGAATTCAGGACAGTTGATTGCAAAAGGCATAAGAATAGAAAACAATGTCTATGTTTTGAAAGAAGAAAAAGAAGAATGTCACTTAAGAAAGTATGATTAAATATGGTTATGACATAGGAGACTTGGACACCTAAATTTTGATCATCTAATCAAAATTAGAAACAGTAGGGCAGTAAAAGATCTTCCAAAAATATCAAAGCCATATGATTTTGTATGCAAACCTTGCCAAATAGGAAAGCTCACTCAGACACACTTTAAATCTAAGAAATTTGCATCAACAAAGAAACCTCTTTAGTTAATACATATGGATTTATGTGGACCATCAAATAAGGAAGGTATAGGAAAATAAAATTACTTCATGTTGATTATTGATGATTATTCTAGACTTACATGGGTTTCCTTTCTGAAAGAAAAATCTGAAGCATTTGAAAAATTCAAAGTGTTTAAGGCTTTGACTGGGAATCAAACATGAAAATTATTTAAGGTAGTAAGCTCTGATAGAGGAGGAGAGTTTAGTTCAAGAGACATCAAAGAGTTTTGTGATAAACATGGGATCAAAAGAGAGTATACTATTTCAAGGACTCCACTGCAAAATGGAGTAGTTGAGAGACAAAATAGATCAGTTCAGCAGATGTAAAGATCAATGATGAATGGAAGGAATATTGCTCAGACATATTGGGTAGACACAATTCATAAAGATGTACATATTCTCAACAAATATCATCTCAGGCCACAAAGTGACAAGACTCCTTAGGAACTATGGTTTGGAAGACCTGCTTCAATCAAGCATTTTAAAGTCTTTGGGAGTAAGTGTTATATCAAGAACAATGATTAAAATCTTGGAAAATATGATGACGAGGCTGATGAAGGTATATTTTTAGGGTATGCTACAAATATCAAAGGATACAGATGCTATAATAAGAGGCTTCATAAATTGGTTGATTGTATTGACATAAAAGTTGATGAAGAAATCCCTGTACGAGATGTAAGTAGTTTTGAATAAACAATAGAGGATATAGTTGAAGTTGAATATGAACATGTTCAAGAATCAGAAAGAGAAGAATCTGAGTCAGATGAAGATACAAATACTCAAGCATACTCAAATCAGCAGAAAACATCAAATCCTCCCTCCAAAATTACTCAAAAGAATCATCCTACAAGTCAGATAATTGGTGAGAAAGACAAAGGTGTACAAACCAAGAGAAGGATAATAAAAGACACCAAGAAATAACATATAGCCTTCATATCCATGGTGGAACCCAAGAACTTTAATGAAGCCAGTAAATATGTAAATTGGTTAAAATCAATGAATGAGGAACTGGATCAGATTGAGAAGAACAATACTTGGGAGCTTGTTCCTAGACCTGTAGATAAGAATGTAATTGGCTCTAAATGGGTGTTTAAGAACAAAATGAATGAACAAGGGAAAATTGTTAGGAATAAATCAATATTGGTCTGTAAGGGGTATGCAAAGTTGAAGGATAGGATTTTGATGAAACCTTTGCACTAGTGGCAAGATTGGAAGCCATCATAATATTTTTTGCCTATGCGTGTCATAATAACTTTAAAGTATATCAGATGGATGTTAAGTCAACATTTATTAATCGAGATATAGAAGAATATGTATATGTGGAGCAACCTGAAGGATTTTCACTGACAAATAATACTGAATATGTCTGTAAGTTGAAAAAGACATTATATGGACTGAAACAGGCACCACGAGCCTAGTATTATAGATTGGATAAATTTCTATAGGACAAAGGGTTCAAGAAAGGTACTATTGACAGTAATCTATATGTTAAGTCTGAAGGTGATGATTTATTAGTTGTTTTGGTTTATGTATATTACATTATTTTTGGAAGCACTAATGACCCTTCAGTTCAGTGGTTTGCTAATTCAATGTAGATTGAGTTTGAGATGTCCATGATAGGAGAATTGTCATATTTTCTTGGTTTACGAATCAATCAGAGTTCTGTAGGGATATTTATCTCTCAAGAAACGTACTTGAAAGAAATGTTAAATAGGTTTCAAATGGAAGATTCTACACCTATGAGAACACGTATGGGGGTTGGTTGAAAGCTCATTAAAGACGATATTTCACCTAATGTTGATCAAAGAACATATCGATCAATGATAGGCAGTCTTTTGTACATCACAACATCTCGTCTTGATATAACACAAGCTATTGGAATGGTAGGTCATTATCAGTCTGCTCCTAAACAAATCCGTTTGGTAGTGGTCAAAAGGTTATTCAAATATTTGAAGGGTATAATGAATTATGGTCTCTGGTATCTTAGAAATCAGAATTTTCAATTAACTGCATATTCAGATGTTGATTGGGAAAATTGTTTGGATAAGAGAAAGAGAACCAGTGGAGGTGCATTCTTCTTAGGTGATTCATTAGTAGCATGTCTTAGTAAGAAGCATGGATCTATTTCATTATCAACTACAAAGGCATAGTACATTACTATTGCTACTTGCTGCACTCAGATCTTATGGATGATACAAACTCTTGTAGATTTAAAGATAACTTATACTGATCCAATTGCACATCACTGTGATAACACCACTGCCATTAGTGTCTCCAAGAATCCTATTCTACATGCAAAGACTAAGCATATACCAATAAAATATCATTTTCTCAAAGACAAAGTTACAAACAGAGTTGTTCAGCTGAATTATATTCCTTCCATAGACCAGATAGATGATATATTCACTAAATCTCTTGCAATAGCTCAGATTGAATATCTACAAAAAAACGTTGGGCGTGGCCCTCTTATCAAGTTAAAACAATCTATCCGATCAGGGGGAGAGTGCTCATAGTATATATAATCAGGGGGAGAATTCTTATTGTATCTCTTATCAGGGGGAGAATAGAGTCACTCTAAGTTTTCTTTGACATTGATGTCAAAGGGGGAGAAAAGGTGTGGTATGGATGTTACAGTTGGAGGTCTAAGAAGAATAGTGCAACCTTTCAAGGTTTCCATCAATGCCAAAGGGGAGATTGTTGGCATGTTTACAGGAAGAGTGTGCTTGTCATTGATGGAAGGAACAATAATGATGATGGAAAATAGGAAAAGCATAAGCCCAGGAGGAGAAGCGAACAATATGAAGAGATCAAAGCTCAGAAGGGAAAGCACAGTATAGAGACATGATTAGGATCAAAATATTTGATCATCGATCTTTTTCGAGAGTCTTCTCAACCATTGGATCACCGATCCATAGGATCAACAACCATCCGATCAAATCAAGGTGCACAATCCTTAGTTCTTTGCACACGCAGGAGAGGGATCTTGCCAAATTTTTGAAGTCCCGAATTGATTTGGTGCCATCCATTGTCGAGGAGGATAGGTGGTGTGAGATCCAAAACTCTGGAAGTTTTTGTATGAGGAGGAGGTGAAAATCATCGATGAAAAATATCGACCATTGATTGTCAGGGGGAGTACATGTCAGCTGATCTGAGATTGTGGAGAAATATCACTTCAAGAATTTCCAGTT